>PVJI01006809.1:0-83218 GCA_004026765.1 Micronycteris hirsuta | reverse complement strand
AGCGGGGGTGGGGGGCAAATGTATGCTAGACACAAGTGGGGTCCCCAGAGCAGGTCACTGAGGGAGGCTCCAACCGTCACGGGGCAGGGGGACCAGGAGATTTGTATCCTGAGAAACTAAAACCTGGGTTTCCAAGGGGCTGCAGAGCAGGGGTGGAATGTGCTCATCCCTGGGTCTCCACTTCGGGGCTTGGGGATCTAGGGAGCTAGCCAGGCTCTCAGGGCGAGGCCATGTTCCTTTTAAGCTCCCCAAAGAAGGGCTGTCCCCCCGCAGGCCTAGTATAGGGCCATGACTTTTTAGGTCTCCTCCCTCAGATCGGGCCTCCCCGCCCCCGCCCCCACCCCTGCCCCCAGGCTCCCACCTCTCGTGTATAGCCCTGGTGGACCCACAGCCCTGCAGGCCTGGTGACATTGTCCTGTCCTGCCCATCCCACCCCACCCAGAGAGCCTGCAGGATGCAGATCGCTTGCCTCCCGTGCTGCTGCTGCGTCTCATCCACCTCTTTGGAGCCATCCTTGCAGGAGGGACGGTAGGCTGGGAGGAGCCTGTGGGCCAGAGGGCGGCCGTCGCAGGGTCTCTGCTGGGTGCGCCCCTTGCCCACTGCCCACCTCTGTCCACACCTGCAGGAGAACGGGCAGGTGGCCGTGAGCACCGGCTCCGTGCAGGGCCTGCTGGACGTGGTGCTGGGCTGGGGCCGTGGGCCGGCCCCGGACTCCCGCCTAGTGTCGCTGGCGCTGGGGGCGCTGGTGGGTGCCGTACACGTGCTGCACGCCAGCCGCACGCCGCACCGAGCGCCAGAGCTCCGCACGCTGCTTGAGGGCTACTTCCGTGTCCTTAACGCTGACTGGCCGGCCGGGCCGAGCCCAGGCCCCGAAGAGGCCCTCGTCACCCTCCGAGTCAGCATGCTTGGTGGGTGCGGACTCCCAGATTCTTGGGCAGGTGGCCCTGGGAGGTGAAGACCCAAGTGACCGTGGGAAGGCTGGACTGGGCAGTACAGGGAGGAAGGTTTAAGGCTGACTGTCGGTACTGCTGGGAGGGGGTTGGGCAGGCTGACCCTCAACCCCTCCGCAGACGCAATCCCCATGATGCTGGCCTGTGAGGACAGGCCGGTGCTCCAGGCCACCTTCCTCAGCAACAATTGCTTTGAACACCTCATCCGCCTCATCCAGAACAGCAAGGTGGGCGGGGCTCGGGCTGGGGTGGACAGCCTGGGAATCGGAGGCTGGGGGGCCACGTGGGGGTGCCAAGGTGCTGCTGAGCAAATGTGGACCGCACCAGGCTGGGGGAACATGGCTGGCGGGATGGCGTGCAGTGCGGTGGGAGGGCCCGGGGCTGAGGATGGCTCTGAACCCTACAGGGAGGGGCTGCTGCGAAAGAACAGGAGCTGCCTTTGCCCCTTGTCTCCCCTTTCCCCGGCCCCAGCTCCAGCTCCGGGGGCAGCGGGATGGTTCGGTGGTTTGCGTGCAGTGCCTCCCACTGCCCACCTAACCGCCTGGCTCTGTCCCTCTGAGCAGGGCAGGGCTAGCTCAGCTTCTTCCCCTTCTCCAGGGCCTGGAGAGGCCCTCAGCCTGGGGCTCAGGGCACATCCTGCCCTTCTGGGACCAGTCCAGGCAGCCGTCCCAGGTCCTGCTCTAACCCTGTCCCTCCCTCATCTTCCTCCTCTCTCCTCCGCCTCCACCCTGTGCCCTCCCCCTTCCCCACAGCTATACCTGCAGGCCCGGGCGCCCCCTGAGGGGGACAGTGACCTGGCTACCCGGTTACTGACCGAGCCCGATGTCCAGAAGGTACCACCCTGGGGCCAACCAGCTCAGAAACTGTCCTCCCCGGGCATGCACCCCTGGGCTCCCTCTTCGAGCCTTCCCTGCACTATGTAGGGGCTGTGCACACAGGTGCAAGGCCCGGTGTGGCCTAGCGATGGGGCTGGGTGTCCCGTGCTGCTGGAGGGAAACTGGCAGGAGCGATCTGTGTCCTGCCCAGGGTTGCTGTTGGGAGCTGGGTTTTGGCTGTGCCAAGCTGGAGGGAACCTTCGAAACTCAGCCGCCTGCACCCGTTTCATAGAAGGGAAACAGCCCAGATAGATATGTAGGGATTTGGCTGTAGTCGTTCCCGCAAAAGGAGGGCCCCCTACATGGGGCCACTTCTTTCCATGGACCCTCGCACCTGTCCTACACAGGTCCCTGGGTTTTGGCTGTGCCAAGCAGGAGGGAACCTTCGAAACTCAGCCGCCTGCACCCGTTTCATAGAAAGGAAACAGCCCAGATAGATATGTAGGGATTTGGCTGTAGTCGTTCCCGCAAAAGGAGGGCCCCCTACATGGGGCTACTTCTTTCCATGGACCCTCGCACCTGTCCTACACAGGTCCCTGGGCCCCACCCTCCCATCCCCCCTGAGGTGCTCCCTGCCTCACCTTTCATGGGGGCTAGGAAGCTTCAGGGTATCGGGTTCTGCGGGGAGCATCCTCTCTTGTGGCTCAACGCCTGGGCTGCAGTCCCCAGAGCCCGCCCTGGCTTTGTCCTCAGGAGGCAGCCCCGTATGTCTGTTTGCACTTGGCTGTTTTTCTGAGAGCCTGCGTGTCCATCTGCGAGGCAGGCGAGGCCGCTGGTTTTTAGAGATGAGGAAACTGAGGCCTAGAGAGGGTAAGAAGGTGGCCTGAGGTCGCTTGGGGAGCCAAAGCACAGCCCAGCACCTCGCTGTCATAAACCCTCCAAGCCCTCCTGCCCCCTCGCCCCCTCAGGGCAGGGCAAGGCGAGTGAGCCACTTGCCTCTGGCTGTTGGGTTCAGCCGGGGTGAGTCTCAGTGTCCCCACCTGGATCTAGCGGGCAAGGGGCAGGGTAGGACTCAAAGGTCTCGAAGGTTCTTCCAGTTCTGACATTCTGTGATTGATTATCCCTAAATTCCCCCACCCCCTGTCAATCATCACGGGTTGGGGGGGCACTTGCTGGCCTGCCTGCACGTGTGTGTGTCTGTGTGTGTGTGTGTGTGGATTGGGTGGGGGTGGGAGCGCACAGAGGCCCAGAGCCCATCAGACAGGCGTGGCGAGGGATGTGGCAAGAGGGCCGCTGTTGATCTGCCCCACCGAGGCCTTTCGCAGCCCTGGTTCCCTCCCCGGCCCCTTTGTCAGAGGGTCTTGCCAAGCTGCTCAGAGAGGGCCCGAGGGTCAGGATGAGGGGCCACAGCTCAGGCAAGGAGTGGGGGGCCTGGTGCCCAGGCAGGGGTGCCACTCTCCCAGGGCCCCCAGCCCACTCGGCCACCTGCCTTGGGATGCCTGCTCCCGGCCCTGCGCTCCTTTTGCTGCAGGGTGCTGCGGCTGTGACGCCCTGGCCCCTGCCTCTGCTGACTGCCCCTCCCCACCCCAAGGTGCTGGACCAGGA
This sequence comes from Micronycteris hirsuta, assembly GCA_004026765.1. NCBI lineage: Eukaryota > Metazoa > Chordata > Mammalia > Chiroptera > Phyllostomidae > Micronycteris > Micronycteris hirsuta. The sequence continues at coordinate 79,848 of PVJI01006809.1, read as the reverse complement.
CACAGATGCTATTGCTGTCCACGTAGTCAGAGTGCTGACCTGCATCATGAGCAGCTCCCCCTCAGCCAAGGTGAGGACGCCACCGTCTACCTGCGGTGGGGGGTGGGGGGTGAATGGACCATGTGGCCCCAGCACCGGCCTGGCTGGTGGCCATTAGAGCAGGTGAGCTGGGGAGGTGCAGCTTAGGCCACTGGGCGGGCAAGGTCATCAGTCAGCTCTGGAGCTGGATATCCTGGGTCAGGGCTGGGTGGGGGAAGGACACCTGCTGGTTGACCGCCACCTGCAAGCTTCTGAGGTGGCCCCACACCCCTGCATCCCTCCACAGACCCCTGCCCTTGCCAGCACAGACCAGGCGAGGGAGCCCTGAAAGCTCTGCGCCCCCCCCCCCACGGGCTTCTGTGGGCCATGAGGTTGCCCTGGGCCCCCGTGACGTTCCCTCCCCACCCACACAACCCTGCACAGGAGGTGTTTAAGGAGCGCATCGGCTACCCGCACCTGCACGAGGTCCTGCAGAGCCACGGCCCCCCCACCCATCGGCTGTTGCAAGAGCTGCTCAATATGGTGAGGGCAGGGGCTGGCCTCAGGGTCCCAGGGGCAGGTAGGGCCATTGCGGAGGGCCAGCTCTCCACCTTGGGGACTGTGCCAACCATGGCCAGTGCTCGCCATGACCTGCGGCTGACCATGGGTGTCACTGTCACTGGGGTGAGGATGCTGGGCCGTGTGGGTCTGGGAGCTGTCACGTGTTAGCAGTTCCAGAATTATTCTGGGGACAGGAAGTTGGGGTTTAAGGCCAGCCCAGACCAAAAGCCAGGGTTTGGGGGTTAGTACTGACGGTCGTCCACGCGCCTCCGACTTTCTGAGCCTCAGACGCATGAGCGGTGGGGGAGCCCACGCTGCTCTCCCACGTTTTAGGCAAGTGAGCTGAGAGAAGAGGCCTCCTTGTTGGTGGGTGGCCTGCTCCATGCCAGCTGCTGGGACTGTCACACTTTCTCCACCCACAGGCTGTGGAGGGCGACCACAGCACGTGCCCACCGCCGCCCATCCGCAACGAGCAGCCGGTGCTGGTGCTGATGCGGTGGCTGCCGGCACTGCCCACGGCTGAGCTGAGACTCTTCCTAGCACAGCGCCTCTGGTGGCTCTGTGACAGCTGCCCCGCCAGCCGTGCCACGTGCGTGCAGGCTGGTCTGGTGGGCTGCCTGCTAGAGACGCTCAGCATGGGGGAAGCCCTGGGGGCCCGCTGCCAGGAGCAGCTGCTGGCGCTGCTGCAAGCATTGGGCCGAGTGTCACTGAGGCCCTTGGAGTTGCGTCGCCTGCTTCGCCCCCCACCAGGGCTGGACTCGGGGCCCGGCGGAGCTGAGGCGGGGAAGGCCCGACACGCGGGTGCCATCATTCGAGCGTTATCAGGCATGGCCCGGCACCAGGGCCCGGTGCGAGCCCTACACTACTTTGACCTCACGCCCAGCATGGCGGGCATTATGGTACCCCCGGTGCAGCGATGGCCAGGAACCGGCTTCACCTTCCACGCCTGGCTCTGTCTGCATCCTGTGGCTGCAGCGCCTGCCCCGGCGCCCACCCGGCCACTCCAGCGGAAGCAGCTCTATAGGTGGGTGAGTGCCAGAGGGCAGAGTGGCTGGGTGAGTGGGAGAACCAGCAGGCGTAACGGACTTGTCCTGCCCCCAGCTTCTTCACCAGCAGTGGTTCGGGGTTTGAGGCCTTCTTCACGGCCGCTGGGACCTTGGTGGTGGCCGTGTGCACACGGAAGGAGTACTTTACCATGAGCTTGCCTGAAGTGACCTTTGCCGACTCTGCCTGGGTGAGCCTCCGTCCTCATGTGGCCCAGGAGGGTGGAGGGGGCACCAAGCCTGAACCTACAGCCTGAGGTTGTGGCTTCTGTTCTAGCACTGCGTGACCGTCGTCCACGTGCCCGGGCGCCGGCTCTTCAGCCAGAACCTGGCGCACGTCTACAAAGACGGCGTTCTGGTCAAGACTGCATCCCTCCGCTGCCCCTCCCTCAGTGAGGTGCGCCAGGTTGGGGGTGGGAGGGGTTCTGGGTAGCTGGGCGGACTTGGGCAGCGTGGGGTCTGGAGCCCCAGTGTTTCCCCCTCCCCAGGCCTCAGACTTCGCCTCTGGGGGCTGTGCAGCCATGGGGGTCGCTGTGAGGAACTGGACATAGTGGAACCCCAGGCTTTGCTGTGACCTGACCGCTCCCCCAACCCCGCAGCCTTTCTCCTCCTGCTGTATCGGCTCCGCTGGGCACCGCACAACGACCACCACCACAGGGCTGCTTGCGCCACCCGTCCCCACTGCCCTGGCTCACACTCACCCCTCCCTCATCCGCTCCCAGTCAGTCCCGGCCACCACAGAGCTCGGCTGGGGGTCCGGGCTGACGGCCCCCCTGCAGGAGGGCAGCATCAGCTCCACCCTTGCAGGCACGCAGGACACTCGATGGGGCAGCCCCACCTCCCTGGAGGGCGAGCTGGGGGCCGTGGCCATCTTCCATGAAGCCCTGCCTGCAGAGGCCCTGAAGGCCCTGTGCACCCAGGGTACGCAGCCCACCCACCCCCTGCCTGGCCTCGGCCCCGCCTCCCGTGTCCCAGGGTCAGGTGGCTGGGACTTATAAAATGCCCAGGCCAGAAACCTGGGGTCCAGCAGAAGAAGGCATCCCTGGGGGTCCTCTGATCGGGGCTCTGGACGGGGTCTGGCTGGAGGTTCAGCCAGGTCTGAAGATCTCTGCCAACCCCCAGGGCCCAATGAGACAGCCCCCTTCAGGCCCGAGAGCGAACTGCATGAACTGGGCACCAAGCTGCTCCTCCATTACTCACCTCAGGTACTGCGGGGACAGTTGGCTCAACCCTGTTACCTCCCCCTGGCTCCTGCACTGTCTGCCGCTCCTTCCTCCAGCTGACCCTTGCTGCCTGCTCACCCTGTGCCCCCAGGCCTGTAAGAACAACATCTGCCTGGACCTGTCCCCTGGCCATGGGCTGGATGGCCGCCTGACGGGCTACACGGTGGAGACCTGGGACGTGAAGGTGTGTGTACGTGTGTGGGCAGTGTGCGCAGGAAGTGTGAGCATGGACACGCGTGTGCAGGGCAGGCTGGGGAGGGATACTGCGACCCAGGAGGTCTTTTTATGTATTTACTGATATTAGAGAAACATCAATTTGTTGTTCCACTTCTCTATGCATTCACTGGTTGCTTCTTGTACGTTCCCTGGCCGGAGATCTCACCCGCAACCTTGTGAATTGGGATGACACTCTAACCAACTGAGCTACTGGGCTGGGGCCTGGGAGGTCTTAGAAGACCTGGGTTCGAGAGAGCAAAACTCCCTGGACCCAGGTTTCCAGACCAGGGGGCACACTGGGTGGTGTGGCTCGGGGAAGGGCCAAGAGCTGCCCTCTCACAGCCGGCCCCACCCCAGGACGTGGTCAGCTGTGTGGGGGGCATGGGTGCCCTGCTGCCCCTGCTGGAGCACGTGGCTGCACAGCCCCAAGCCGCCGAGGTGGGTCCAGCTGAAACACATGACCTTGTGGGGCCCGAACTGACCTCCGGCCACAATACCCAGGGCCTGCTGCTTCCACTGGGCAAGTCCTCAGGTCAGTGTCCCTGGAGTGATGGGGGAGGGTGTGCCGGCATGCCCGAGGTCTCTGTGGCCGCCGGTAGGCCCCTGACACACATCTGTGCGCTTCCTGGTGGCCGGCAGAGGAGCGGATGGAGAGGAACGCAGTAGCTGCCTTCCTGCTAATGCTGCGGAACTTGCTGCAGGGCCACGCTGTGAACCAGGAGAGCCTGGTGCAGTGCCAGGGGCCTGCCATCATCGGGGCCCTCCTGCGCAAGGTGAGCCTGCTGGGGCAGCGGGGAGGGGGCTGCCCTGCCTGACTAGGGGGACTGGTCAGGGGACCAAGATGCTGTTAGTCAGGGAGAGCCTCCTGGGAGAGGTGGCACTGGAATGGGGCTTTGACAGGCTGGGCAGGGTTTGGCTGAGCACAGGCTGGGACAGGGCTCTGCACAGCAGGCTGGGCAGCTTGCACTTCAGAGACAGGACGGAGCCACTGAGGGGTTCTGAGCAGGCAGGCACTCGTGTCCGCCTGCCTGTGCTGGGCAGGGTGGAGGCTCGGCAGTGGGCGGGCAGGGCCTGACGTCTCACCCCAGCTCCTTCCGCTCCAGGTGCCCAGCTGGGCCATGGACATGAATGTGCTCATGTCTGCCCAGCTGCTGATGGAGCAGGTGGCAGCTGAGGGCAGTGGACCCCTCCTGTACCTGCTCTACCAGCACTTGCTCTTCAACTTTCACCTCTGGACCCTCAGCGACTTTGCTGTACGCCTTGGTAGGTGTGGGGCCTCGGGGGAAGGGACTGTGCCAGAAAGGGTGGTGGGATCCCCAGTTAAAACCCACTCTGGGCGATCTGAGGGGGCATGTTTGCTCCGGGGCGTCTGAGGGGAATGTGACCCTCCCTGGAGGCATCTGGTAGGAGGATTGGAAAGGGCCCGGCTCGCCCAGGTGGCCTGAGCCCTCTGCTGATGCCCACGCAGGCCACATCCAGTACATGTCCAGCATAGTCCGCGAGCACAGACAGAAGCTGCGGAAGAAGTACGGGGTCCAGTTCATCCTCGATGCCCTACGCACCCACTACAGGTGAGGCTGATCAGGGGGCAGGTGGCCAAGGGGCTGACCCAGTGGCCCCTGGCCTTGGGGACGGAGCAGTTAGGTCCACCAGCTCACCTGCCCACTCTCCCTGTTCTGTCTCCTCGGCGCCTCTGTGTTCCCCCCCGCCCGGGGTGGGTGTGCGTGCCCACTGGGACCTGCCCAGCCCGCAGCGGGAGCGCCCTCTAGCGGCTGACGACCTGCGCACGGTGCAGACTTCACTCCTGGGCCTGGCACGGGAGTTCCTGGTACGGAGCTCTTCACCTGATGACATGCATGTCGTGCTGAACTTTCTGGCAGCTTCAGGTGACGATGGCCAGGTAGGCTGGAGCTTGGTGACAGGGAGGCTTGGTGGAGGGGTGGAGCGTGGACCGCGTGGGGAGACCTAGCCTAGTGTGAGCCCTTGTCTCCCCGAGGTGGTGGGCGTCCTGGACCTGCTGCTGGCACTGCTGCAGGGCTCGTCGGCACAGGAGTCCCTGGCTGTCTTCCTGCTGGGGCCGGGGAGCCTGGAGGTGCTGCTGGCGCTGCTGGTGCAGCCACGGCCACTGCCCCTGCTGTCTGACCGAGTCTGCCAGGTACACCAGCCTGCCCAACCCTGGCGTCCCATTGGCGGTGGCCCTTGCTTGAGGTCCAGGGAGGCACAACAGGCCTTGGACTGGCAGAGGAAGCCGCCTTTGCGAGCCTTTCTTGGAACCGCACGCCTGCGTGGTGACTGCCCCTCCTACGGTAACCTCTTCCTGGTGGTGACACCCCCCACCATGTGTATACAGATCCTGCGGAAGCTGCAGCAGAATGAGCGCTTACCTGAGCGGAGCCGCCAGCGGCTCTGGCTGCGAGAGTGTGGCCTCCAGGGCCTCGTCACCTGCCTGCCGGAGGCGGCGGTTTCCCTTCAGCTCTGCCAGGACCTCTACAAGCTGTTCCTGGGGACAGGTACCACCTGGTTGGGGCCAAAAGGCAGGCCAGGCAGAGAGGTGACATGGAACCAGGAAGAGGGCAGGTGGGAACAGGGAAGCTGTTGGTACAGGGACTGCAGCCCCTGCTGGGGTCAGTCTCTCAGGCAGCTTCTGGTCATCCTCCCAGATTGCCTGAACCTCTCGGATCTGATGGCTGTGGTGCAGCTGTCCCTCCAGGCTGACCTCAGCGTCCGTCTGTACATCTGTCGCCAGGTGGGTGTGGGAAGCGAAAGCTCTGATGGGGGTGGGGGTTGCTACCCTGAGGACTCCCTCTGTCTGCCAGGGGTGAGGGGTCTCTGGAAGCGCCCCCTGCAAAGCCCCAGGACAGGGGTCGGGGAGCAGACCTCTTGGACGCGCCGCTCACTCGCTGTGCCCCGGCCTGCAGCTCTTCCACCTCATCCACAGACAGCCCGGCGTGGTGCGGCTGCTGGCCCGGCAGGCTGGTTGGCAGGGTGTCCTGACCCGGCTGTTCGTGCTGGAAGCTGCCACCGCTGGCAGTCCCCTGCCCTTGTCCCCGGAGCTGCCCGCCTCCCCAGAGCCAGCCATACCCAGGCCACCCTCGGAGTCCCCTGACCCTTCGGATGTCTTCCTGCCCTCAGAGGCCCCCAGCCCTGACCCTGATGCCTTTTACCAAGCTCTGTCCCCGTTCTGCGCACCCTTCGACCTGGGCCTGGAACGGTCCAGCGTGGGCTCAGGCAGCACCACGGGTGGCGGCGGCGGCGGTGGCGGCGGCGGTGGCAGCAGCGGGACTCTTACTCCGGCCAGCCAGCCTGGCACACCTTCCCCGCTGGATGGGCCCCGGCCCTTCCCTGCTGCCCGTGGCCGCCACAGCTCCAGTCTATCCAACGTGCTGGAAGACGGCAGCCTCCCCGAGCCCGCCATCAGTGGGGATGACATCTCTAACACCAGCAACCCTCAGGTGAGATGGGCCCACCCTCTGCAACTGCATGGCACTAAGGGAGGACGCCTCTGGGACCCGAGGCAGGCTGTGTAGCCTTTCTCCAGGTGCAGTCCTGTCTGACATCACAGCTGCAGCTGTTGGTGGGGTCCCAGAATAGAGCAGAGGCTTTCCCAGGCCTACCTGGTGCTTGTGGGTTTGGGGACAAGCCTCTGCTTATTCTATGATGTTCTTCTAGAGGATTCCAGGACAGTTCTTGAGGCCTGTGAGGATTAAGGTATAATTTTTGAACCGCCAGACCTTAGAAGCCACTGAACCCCCAGGACTCTCCCTGGAATCCAGGCAGTAGCAGGGGCCGCGCCACCATCGTCCCAGGCCTCAGAGCCAGGCCGTCTGTGGGCGGAATGCTGTCTCCTGTTGTCCTTACCAGTGGCGGGCAAGGGGTGCTGAACAGGGATCATGTGGGGCCAGCTGATCCCCTGCGCCCCCAGCCCAGCCCTCACACCTCCCATCTGTGCCCACAGCAGACCCCTGAGGAGGAGCTGTGCAACCTGCTCACCAACGTGCTGTTCTGGGTGACATGGCGGGGCGTGGAAGGCAGCGACGAGGCCGCTTGGCGGGAACGTGGCCAGGTCTTCTCAGTGCTCACCCAGCTGGGGGCCTCAGCCACACTAGTGCGCCCCCCAGACTGCATCAAGCGCAGGTGAGGAGGCTTCTCGGGAGAGTGGGGGCAGGCGGAAGCCCGAGGGTAAGGCAGGGGGTCAGGAAGACACCTGAGTCCCTCGCCCATCTCTAGCCTCCTGGAGATGATGCTGGAGTCAGCCTTGACCGACATCAAAGCGGCCCCTCCTGGGGTCCTGGCCAGCCTCACCCAGCAGGTGCTTTGGCTGCTGCGCCTGCTGCAGGACTTCCTGTGTGCTGAGGGCCATGGCAACCAGGAGCTGTGGAGTGAGAAGGTGCGTCATCTCAGAGGGGTGTGAGCCGTGTGCTCCCCTGAGCCCAAAGGTCTGGGGGGATGAGTACATGTGTGCGGTCCTGGGAGGGCTGGCACCGGTGACTGTGGGCATGGACTTGCCTGTATGTACAAATCCAACATGGCCCCCCCGCCCAGACCTTACCTTGCTCCCTCCCCTTGGGCTTCTGGCCTCATCTGGTGACGGCTGCTGGGAATTTGTTGTGTGTCAGCTCTTCGAAGGTGTGTGCAGCCTGCTTGATCGCCTGGGAGCCTGGCCACACCTGGCCAACGGCACTGCGGATCTCCGAGAGATGGCGCAGATTGGGCTGCACCTCGTGCTTGGCTACATCCTGTTGGAGGACCCACAGGTGAATACAGGGTGGTCGTGGAGGGGGGCAGGTGTAGGGTGCTCAGGGAGTGGCTGGGTGCCACCCACACTTTCCTTTCGCCCCCAGCTGCACGCCCAGGCCCATGTGAGATTGCACTCCCTGCTACAGACCACAGTGCCCATGCGCCGGGAGGAGGCCTGCTATGTGCTCTCCAAACTGGAGGCCGTGCTGGCACGGGCACTTAACACCTCGCCCTGCAAGGTGGGCACCGAGGACCAGGAGCCCCCAGCCACGTCTGCTGCATCTACGGAGCGCTGCTCCTGGCTGGTGCCGCTGGTGCGCACGCTGCTAGACCGTGCCTACGAACCACTGGGGCTGCAGTGGGGGCTGCCTTCCCTGCCGCCCACCAATGGCAGCCCCACCTTCTACGAGGACTTCCAGGACTTTTGTGCCACACCTGAATGGCGTCACTTCATCGACAAGCAGGTGCCTGGAGGTGGGGGCATTGGAAGAGAAGTGTGGGCTGGGAGCCCACATTGAGCACTGGCCTCCTTTCCCTGCCCAACCCTCCAGGTGCAGCCCACCATGTCCCAATTCGAAATGGACACCTACGCCAAGAGCCACGATCTCATGTCGGGCTTCTGGAACTCCTGCTATGACACACTCATGAGCAGCGGGCATCGGCGTCAGCGGGAGCGGGCACTTAGTCGTCAGGACTTCCAGGTGTGTTCCTGGGGTGGGGGACCCCTGACGGGCCGGGACAGGAACAGGAAGCAGCCCCCTGGGACTCACCCATTGCTCTACTCCCCCACCCCCCAGGAGCTGGTGCTGGAACCGGTGCAGCGGCGGGCGCGCCTGGAGGGGCTCCGCTATGCCTCTGTGCTGAAGCAGCAGGCGGCTCAGCACTCCTCTGTCCTGCTACACTGGGGGGCGCTGTGGCGTCAGCTCTCCAGCCCCTGTGGGGCCTGGGCCCAGAGGTGGGTGGGGCTTGGGGCAGGGGCGGGGCCTGGGGGAGAGAGGGACCTGGAGAGCCAAACTACCTTTGGGGAGAGGCCTGGGAGGAATCACCTGGGGCATATCTACAGGGACCCGCCCACACCTCGGTGGAAGATGTCCAGCGCCGAGACATACTCGCGCATGCGGCTGAAGCTGGTGCCCAACCATCACTTCAACTCTCACCTGGAAGCCAGTGCCCTCCGCGACAACCTAGGTGAGAGGGTGTGCTGAGTTGGGTCCACCCAACCTCGTATGCTGTCCTACCTAGTTCTGGCTGAGCACCCTTGGGCCCATTGCAGGTGAGGCCCCCCTAACACCCACAGAGGAGGCCTCGCTGCCTCTAGCAGTGACCAAAGAGGCCAAAGTCAGCGCCCTCCCCGAGGAGCTGCAGGAAGACCAACTGGGCGAGGATGAGCTGGCTTCGCTGGAGACTGCGTGAGTGGGGCTGGGAGAGAGCCGGCCGGGGCAGCAGGCCAGGGGTCTGCTCCGCGTGTGCGTGCCTGCCAGGGGATTGACCCCCGAGTCCAGTCCCTCTTCTGCTGCAGGGCTGAACACCCTGAAGGGACTGTCCCAAATCAGGTGGGGGATTGGAGAGAGCTGACAGAATTGATGGTTGCTTTTTCATCCTAGGCCCCCAGAACTAGGATGGGGCCCAAGGGAGAGGCAGGGTCCAAGTGAGGGAAAGCTGAGAACATGAGCTCGTGTCCTGGCAAGAAACCCAGGGGCAGGACCTGGGGCCAGTCCGGACCCTGAGCAGCTCCTTCCTCCCCTCCGACCTGATGGCACTCGGAGAGTGTGCTCCTTGGGCGTGTAGGGAAGGGGTCCCAGACTCTGGAGCCTGAAGCTGGTGCTGACCCCCAGGATGCAGGCAGCGGAACTGGACGAGCAGCATGAGAAGTTGGTGCTGTCGGCCGAATGCCAACTGGTCACAATAGTGGCTGTGGTCCCCGGGCTGCTGGAAGTCACCACGCAGCGCATATACTTCTACGATGGCAGCGCTGAGCGCGTGGAGACTGAGGAGGGTGCGTTCGGATGAGGCAGGTTGGAGGGAGGGCGGGGGGTGGCTGTGGTCCGGCGGGGTCGAGTCTAGTGATTCCTGCACCTGCTGTCCATCCCCGCAGGCATTGGCCATGACTTCCGGCGCCCGCTGGCCCAGCTCCGTGAGGTCCACCTGCGGCGTTTCAACCTGCGCCGTTCGGCACTGGAACTCTTCTTCATCGATCAGGCCAACTACTTCCTCAACTTCCCGTGCAAGGCAGGTGGGGCTGCGGTCTCCTCTCCTGGCCAGACACCCAGGCCTCAGCCTTGCCCCATCCCACCCCACACCCAGATACGGAACCAGGTGTACAAGTGGCTCCTGCGCCTGCGGCCTCCTGCCCAAGGCTACCTAAGCAGCCGCTCCCCCCAGGAGATGCTGCGTGCCTCGGGCCTCACCCAGGTGAGGGCCCTGGAGTGGGAGCGGCGGGTGAGGTCAGGGCCCTGTGGCTGCGGGGAGTGCTGGACAGCCCCATCGGCTCACGTCCTGCCTGCCCCTGTCTCCCCCGACCCCCAGAAATGGGTGCAGCGGGAGATATCCAACTTCGAGTACCTGATGCAGCTCAACACCATCGCAGGGCGGACCTACAATGACCTGTCTCAGTACCCTGTGGTGAGGGCCCGCTCCATGCCTGACCCGCCCCTCCGGCCCACCAGCCCTGGCTCAGCCCAGTGCAGGCACTGAGCTCTGTCGGTGCTGCCTCAGACTTGGCTTCTGTTCCCTGCCAGTCCCCCACCCCACACACACCCAGCCCCACTTTTGTCCCCTCCTGGTCTGTTTTCTCTGAAGGGAACTCTGTCCCAGACCATCTGTCCTGCCCTCCTGTGGCCCCTCCTAGGGGTGGGTCCCCACCTGTGGGCTCTGCCCATCTTCCTGAGGGTGAGGGTGGGCAGAGTGGGCAGGTGGGCCATCAGGACCCTCATGCAGCTCCTGCCCGGGTGGGTGGCCAGTTCCCCTGGGTCCTACAGGACTACGTGTCCCCAACCCTGGACCTCAGCAACCCGGCTGTCTTCCGGGACCTGTCCAAGCCCATCGGTGTGGTGAACCCCAAGCATGCCCAGCTCGTGAGGGAGAAGTGAGCATGTGGGCTCGGCTGGGCTCGGAGGTTGGGATGGGCCGGGGAGGATTTCTGCCGACCGCCCCTGACCGTGACTCCAGGTACGAGAGCTTTGAGGACCCCGCGGGCACCATCGACAAGTTCCACTACGGCACGCACTACTCCAACGCGGCAGGCGTGATGCACTACCTCATCCGCGTGGAGCCCTTCACCTCACTGCACGTCCAGCTGCAGAGCGGCCGGTGCGGCGCGAGGGGTGCCGGGCACAGGGCAGCTGGTGGGGGGGAGCCAGCAGATGAGGGGAAGAGGCAGGTCCTCTGGACACCCTGGGCCCTCTGCCTCTCTGTCCTTCTTCTCCCCCTTCCCTGTCCCCATTCTCCCCACCTCACTTTGGCCCGTGCCCCTCCTTCCAGCTTTGACTGCTCTGACCGGCAGTTCCACTCGGTGGCAGCAGCCTGGCAGGCCCGCCTGGACAGCCTGGCCGATGTGAAGGAGCTCATCCCCGAGTTCTTCTACTTCCCGGACTTCCTGGAGAACCAGAACGGTAAGAGCTCTGGCGTGGGGACGGAGACACGGGCCGGGGCGGCCAGGGAGCAGGTGGAGACAGCTGACCCGGTCCTCTGTTCCAGGCTTTGACCTGGGCTGCCTCCAGCTGACCAACGAGAAGGTGGGCGACGTGGTGCTGCCCCCGTGGGCCAGCTCTCCTGAGGACTTCATCCAGCAGCACCGGCAGGCTCTGGTGAGGACGTGAGCACATGCAGACGGGCGGACAGCCAGGGCTAGGGGTCAGCCGTCTGTCCCTAGACTGACCACCCCTCCCCACCCCCAGGAGTCAGAGTACGTGTCTGCCCACCTGCACAAGTGGATTGACCTCATCTTCGGCTACAAGCAGCGGGGGCTGGCTGCAGAGGAGGCCCTCAATGTCTTCTATTACTGCACCTATGAGGGTGGGCAGTGCCCTGGGCGTCAGTGGGGGCTGGGCACAGAGGAGGAGGGGTGACTGCAGAGGGCACAGGGGTCCTGACTGCTCTACCTGCCTGCCCAGGGGCTGTGGACCTGGACCACGTGGCAGATGAGCGGGAACGGAAGGCTCTGGAGGGCATTATCAGCAACTTTGGGCAGACTCCCTGTCAGCTGCTAAAGGTAAGGCCAACTTTGAGAATGGTGGTCAGGGATGTCCACGCCATGGTGCTAACTGGCCACTTGCCCACAGGAGCCACATCCTGCTCGGCTCTCAGCTGAGGAAGCAGCCCAGCGCCTGGCGCGTCTGGACACTAACTCACCTAGCATCTTCCAGCACCTGGACCAGCTCAAGGCCTTCTTCGCAGAGGTGAGAGGAGACCGGGCCTCAACTTCCTGTAAAATGAGTTTCACCCCGTTGTCCTTACCAACCTTTTGGAGCAGATGGAAAACCTAAATCAAGGTCACTGATATTAAGCCATCTTGGGAAAAGAAGTGAATGTGAGAAGACTCTGGGAGTGTGGCGGGGACACCTTTTTCACCAGGGAGTGGACAAGGTGTTGACTCACTCACCCATCTCTGAGAGCCGTTGTGAGACCACAGGGGAGGGCGTCTGGCTGGGACGCTCCCTCCCCTTCCTGTCTACATCTCAGAACGTCCCCCGGCTTTCCCCTGCCGCCAGCATGCTGGGGGCACAGGGAGTGATGGGGTGGGAGGACCAAGGTTGAGACCAAGCGTGCGGCGCAGGGAGATCTTCCTTGTCCATCCCAGCTTCTCACTCACTGTCTTTTTTTAGTTTGATTTGAGAGAGAGAGAGACTCATCAATTTGTCATTCCACTTACTTATGAATTCAGTTCTTGTATGTGCCCTGACCGGGGATCAGACCCAAAACTCCGGCGCACTGGGATGATGCTGTGACCAGCTGAGCTGCCGGCCAGGGCTCTCGCTCACTTTCTGAGATGCCCTCTTGAAGACCCACTGGTCTCACACATGTTTCTCAGAGGGACCTCAGCCTCTATGACACCGAGCCTGTGACCCCTGGGGGCTGAGGGCAAAAGGAGTGGTGCCCCAGGGAGCAGGCGGTGTCGTGGGGCCCTGGCTGGCCCCTCAGACACAGCCAGCCCTGCGCTCTACCCCACAGGCCGTCAGTGATGGCGTGCCCCTGGTGCTGGCCCTGGTTCCCCACCGGCAGCTACACTCCTTCATGACCCCAGACCTGCTGGTAAGTGTGCTGGGCAGCACCGCCCGCCCCAGCCCCAGCCCCTCTCTGACTACTCCAAACCTGCCTCTGCCCCCTCCTGCTCGCAGGTGACCGTGAGTGCCAATGGGCTGCTAGGTACCCACAGCTGGTTGCCCTATGACCGTAACATAAGCAACTACTTCAGCTTCATCAAAGACTCCACCAAGTAAGACAGAGGGCTACGGGCAGTGTTGGGCACCCCTCCACCCAGTCAGAATGCCGGCCAGCCGCTGGGTCTAGCCAAGGTCTCTGGGGGCCTCACCTGTCATCCCCTTCCCTGGGTCAGGATGCAGCGATTGCTGAGTGGCCCATGGGTACAAGACAGTGGCGTGAGTGGGCAAGCCCTGGCAGTGGCCCCTGATGGAAAGCTGCTGTTCAGTGGTGGCCATTGGGATGGCAGCCTTCGAGTGACCGCACTACCCCGGGGCAAGCTGTTGAACCAGATCAGCCGCCACCTTGGTACGAGCAGCTGGGGAGCTGGGGGTGGGGCAGGTCGGGGTTGGGTTGTGAGGCTGGCCAGGGAAGGCGTGACTACTCTGTTCTACCTGGACCTTCCCCTCCCCACGCAGACATAGTGACCTGCCTTGCACTGGACACCTGTGGCATCTACCTCATCTCAGGCTCCCGGGACACCACGTGCATGGTGTGGCGGCTCCTGCAGGAGGTATGCTGGGTGGGCAGCTCCGTGGGGCCCCCACAGTCCAGACCTGCAGCCCACCTGCCCCTCAGTAGGCTTCCATGCCGCCCTTCTCTCTTTCCCTTCCATCTACTGCTGTGAGCAAGTCTGGGGCTCTCCAGCCCTCTGGCTTTGCACAGTGACCTCACTCTCCTTAGCCTCCTCGTTCAAGGGCCAGGATGATGGGAGGCCCCCAGTCCTGAGCCAGCCTTGGCTTTCTGCAGGATGGTGTCTCAGTGGGGCTGGCATCCAAGCCTATGCAGGTCCTGTATGGGCATGAGGCTGCAGTGAGCTGCGTGGCCATCAGCACTGAACTGGACATGGCTGTATCTGGATCCGAGGTATGTGTACGCCTGTGCTAGGGGAGGCCGAGTTTGCTGGGCACTGCCCCTGGAACCCAGAGTGCCCTGCCCAGTGCCCTAAGCTGCCTTCCTACAGGATGGAACTGTGATCATCCACACTGTACGCCGTGGCCAGTTTGTTGCTGCACTACAGCCCCCGGGGGCCACGCTGCCTGGACCTGTGTCCCACCTGGCGCTGGGGTCTGAGGGCCAGATCGTGGTTCAGAGCTCAGCGCGGGAACGCCTGGGGGCTCAGGTATGGGAAAGGGGCACCCAGTCAAGACAGGGGTGGTTGCGATTCTGTCCTTGCTGACACCTCCTGCTTCTTTCAGGTCACCTACTCCTTGCACCTGTACTCGGTGAATGGGAGGCTGCGGGCTTCACTGCCCCTGGTAGAGCAGCCCACAGCCCTGGCAGTGACAGAGGACTTTGTTCTGCTGGGCACAGCCCAGTGTGCCCTGCACATCCTCCACCTGAACAAGTGAGCCCCACTGTTCATGGGTTTGTGGTCCCTCCGGGTGGTGGTCACTGGCAGAGGATACTCCCCCACCCCGTGTACCCCCACCCTCTCTACACTCTGCAAGTCCTGCCACCTGACTCCTCAATCCCTCAATGGGGAGATCTTGCCCTTGGCCTGTCTTAGTCACACACCTGTGGGAGATCACTTCCTGTATCAGGGTTTCAATTGAGCCATCCTTCAAATGAGGGCTGCTGGATGCCAAGCTGCCTCGTAGTTGCAAATTCGTGTATCACCTCTCTCCTGCTCCAGGCTGCTCCCGGCCGCGCCTCCCCTGCCCATGAAGGTGCCCATCCGCAGCCTGGCTGTGACGAAGGAGCGCAGCCACGTGCTTGTGGGTCTGGAGGATGGCAAGCTTATCGTGGTGGGCGCGGGGCAGCCCTCCGAGGTGAGGCTAAGGGCCAGGTGGGCCTCGACTGGGGCGCGGCGCGGTGGTCCTGGCTGACCCCACTCCGCTCTTCCTCGCACCAGGTGCGCAGCATCCAGTTCACACGGAAGCTGTGGCGGTCCTCTCGGCGCATCTCGCAGGTGTCCTCTGGAGAGACGGAGTACAAGCCTGAGGAGGCGCGCTGACACCGGCCCCGCCCCCACGCAGGCTCCGCCCCAGAAGCCTCGCCCAGGAGTCGGAAGAGCGGTCGGCCGGCACCCGGGGGTGCGCGGAGCCCCACCCCCGGCAGCTCAGGGATCCGTGGGCGGTGTCACCCCCGGAAGTCCCGCCCCTCGCCGGCAGAGGGGCAACCCGGAGTCCTGGCACTGGCCCTAGCGGCCGCAAAGCACTTTTTGCACAGTCTGGGGCGGGGAGCGCAGTCTCTCCCGTGCCCCGTTCCAGCAGAGCCCAGGGACCGGGCTGTGGCCTTAACCCCTAAGGCGCTCCCGCTCTCCCATTCTCGGCAATAAACCGGGCCTAGTTTTGTAGCTGCTCCGCCTCTGAGTGTGTGGTGTATTGCGCGCGCGGCGTCTCAGCCTGCCCTGGTCACGAGCCCTCCAGGGCGGACTCGGCCCCTCCGCGTGGCTCCGGCTTCCCCAGCCGCACCGCCTGGCTCGTGTTCGCACGTGGCGTTCCACCAGCGCACCCCTGCACGCCGCTCGCGCGCTCCTGCCGTCGGGGCTCGGCGTCAGGTGGGCGCGTGCGCGTTCCTTTGCGGGGCGGGGTGAGGTCGTGGCGGCCGCGCCCCTCCACTCCGCCCCCGCGGGCCCCTCACGCAGCGGCCTGGGCCGCTGAGTTCCCGGGCCTGCCCTGCCCGCCTGCTCCGTGCACTTCCCCGCGCCGCCTCTCTTGTCTCGAGAGGGTCAGAACCCAGCCTCCCCTGGGATTCCAGGCCGTCTTCCCAGCAGGCCCAAGGCTAGTCCAGAGTCTCAGAGGCCCTCGGCCCGCCAGGGTGAGCGGATCTTGGGGCCTGGGAGGGTCGGCCGCCGCACCTCCGGAGTGGGTTGGGGACAAAGCCCCGGGTCTTCTTGGATGGAGGGAGCCGAGAGCTGCCTCTCTGCACCCCACCTCGAGACCCGCGATCCTGCGGGTGTTGCCCTTGGTGCAGCGCCCGTGTTGGGATGCGTGTGGGAAGCCAGGTTCGTGTGGGCGTTGCGGGGTGTTGCACTGTGTGTGTGTGTTTTGTGGGCCTGGAAACGGGTGCGTGGTTGTGGGGTGGTAGAGGCCCCAAACCCGGAGCTGGGGGGCGGGGGGTCAGGCAAGCACGAGGTCTGGCTGTCTCTGAGCAAGCTGGTCACAGGCTGACCCTCCTCCCCTCCAGCATCCCAGAAGGGCCCCTCATGGAATGATACAAACGCACACGCCCGACACGTGGCAAGGGCCGAGGCTGGCAGCCTCTGTCCCAGACCTACTTGCCAACTCTGCACTTCACGATAAACATGGGCACACGGCCTTCCCCTGCAGGGAAGGGGGTTTGGAGTCCCCCGGGTAGACCAGCCAGATACGGAGTGGTGGACATTGGGGAGTTGGAGGGACTTCCCGCAGGACTCTTCACTCCTTTTCCAGGCAAGATGCCTCCTCAACCCAGAATTGGGCCCCTCCCTGCCAAGCCTTCGGAAGTGGGTCCCTGCAGGAGCCCTTACGTCCAGATGGGACCTGGAACTGAGTGGGCCTGTCCTTCAGCTTTCTGGCCTCTGGGCCCATATGCCCTGAGCCCTTGCTGACCCCAAGGTGCCCTGCAGTCTAGTCTCAGAGCAGGAGGTGAGGGCTGGACACTGATCATGGAGGCAGGAGTGACAACATAGTCACTCCAGGGAGGCCTACCAGCCAGCGAATCTCTGCCTTGGCTCTGAGACTGGTGTGGGCGTCTTCCTGGTCCTTCCATCCTATCCCTGGACTTAGGTTTGCCAACCCGCCCTTCTTCCTCCCCAGCTGCACCCTGGCTCCTCCAGCTCAGCCAGCTGGGGCCAGCTCTGTCACTCCCACTCCATCTGCCACAAGAGGAACTGGTTCAGATTAATGAGTGGGAGGTGGGAGGGGCACCCAGCCCTGGAGTTAATCAGGACGGAATGAGCCAGGAGAGGGGGATAGACTACCCCAAGGGACTCCTGACATCAGGCCTGAGGAGTGTCCCCCACGTCCCTACATATAGCCCCTTCTGGACTTAGAGAAGTCTCCCAGCTCCCTTGCCTGGGCACTGCCCGTGACAGTCCGACCCTTTTCCCAAGAGATGCAGCCCCTGGGAGCGCCACCAGCCGGCAGAGAGATGCTCCACAACTCCAGCCATAGGGAAGGCCTGGCCCATGTGGGTAAGCACCTCTCGATCCAGATTTGGGGCACCGAGTAGGGTGGAAGGTATCCCAGATGGGCAGGTCACACACAAGTCCAGTCACGGGCTCTGGAGTTCCTGTCCACTGTGCCCAGCCTGCCCTGGATGGTGGGAACAACTGGCCTGCAGGCAGAAAGCAGCAGCATTTACTTGCCTTCCAGTTTAGCTCTAATTAATTAATTAACTAATTAGTTAATGTACTTTTAGGGAGAGGGTAAGGGAGAAAGAGATAGAAACATCGACGTGCCAGAGATACATCATCAGTTGTTTCTCACATGGTCCCAACTAAGAACCCGGCTCCCAACCCAGGCATGTGCCCTGATAGGGAATCAAACCAGTGACCTTTTGGTTTGCAGGCTGGCACTCGATTTACTGAGCCACACCATCCAGGGCTTAATTGATTTGAGAGAGAGAGAGAGGCAGGCATCGATTTGTCATTCCATTTTTTATGCATTCATTTGGTTGATTCTTGTATGTGCTCTGACCAGGGATCAAACCTGCAACCTTGGCACATCTGGACAATACTCTTACCAACTGAGCTACCTGGCCAGGGCCCAGTTTAGCTTTATTTTGCAAAATTTACAAAGTCTCCTGTACACAGAGACCCCCACAGGGACGAACATGACTCAGGGAGTCCAGACTTGGGAAGACAGGACACAGTTCAGTGCCACGGTAGCCAACAGAAGGCAGGATAGGGAGAGACCGGAGAGATAAAGAACTCATCTCAGAATAGGAGATTCCTGCCACTTTGACAGATGGAGAAGGTGAACAAGTGCAGACACCTGGAAGTCTGGGAGAGGGTACCTCTGGGAAGGGCTAGGTGTCCAAGAATGGTAAACAAAGGACCAGCTATGGCAGAGCCGCCTGGAAAACGGGCCAGTCAGCTCTTGATGCTGTGGCATGACTACAGAGTGGGAACTATTGTTTCAGATCTTTAGACAGCAAAGCCTCGGTGAGGCTGCCCAGGGGCCGTAGCCTTGATTCCTTGCCCTGACCCTGTCTTTCCTTTTTTTTCCCCTGCAGATAAGACCTGGAAGGGGCAGGACAGGGAAGGAGTGTGGATAGGGGCAGGGGGAGCCCTAGCCCCCAATACCTCCTCCCCCTTCCCCTCTGAGCCTCCAGTGGCCTCGGGCAGCATCATCCCTGTCTACTGTGCCCTCCTGGCCACCGTGGTCCTTGGTCTGCTTGCCTACGTGGCCTTCAAGTGGTAGGTGGCTTGGGTACTGCCCTGCGGCACCCACTCTTCGTCTGAACTCCCAGCCAGCTCCTCCTCTGTCGCAGTGAAGGTTGGAGCAGGTTGGCAGATCCCCCCTGCTCCCCACAGCTGGCGCTCACACAGACAAAGACAGGAGCTGGCCAAAGCTCGGACCACAGAGCTGGGGGCCCTCGACAGGGACCAGATGCATGGGGACAGCAGTGTCTTGCGGAACTCTTCTAGTGGTCGGGAGTCCTGTGTCCCCAGCCAGGGTGAGTCCCTTTCCCCAGTCTTGTTCTTCAGACCTAGCTCTGTCCACCCCCCAGCCCATCTAACCCTCATGTGCCCCTCATGTCTCCCACCCCAGGGTCACATCCTGAGCGTGGCTGCCGGCTTTACCTCCACCTCCCTCGGCAGCAGCAAGAGGAAGTGGAGCGGCTCCTGGGAGGGTCAGAACCTGACAAGGGCTGGCAGGGCCTGGCCGGCCGCCTGGGCTACCAGGCTGAGGCTGTGGAGACCATGGCCCGGAGCCAGCTGCCTGCCTACACCCTGCTGAGGGACTGGGCTGTCCAGGAAGGCAGTGGTGCTACCCTGAGGGTGCTGGAGGATGCCCTGGCCGCCATGGGCCGGGAGGATGTGGTCCGGGTCCTTGGCTTCCCACCCGAGGGCTGCTCGGTGGTGTGAGACACGCCCCCACAGCCTGGCCTCTCCGGGTACAGGCTCTGGTGCTACCTACCACGCCCACCTCACATGCCTTCCCTTTCATGGGCTTCCTCACATTGGTGGCCTCAGCCTGCTCTGTCCCAGTGGGACACAGAGGGTCCAGCCACTACGCACCTCCCCTTGCTCTACCTTCCATGGAGACACAGACCAGGATGTGGGGGGAGCTGGCAGCAAGCCATGGCTGGTCCCCACTCCGCCTCCCCTTCCTTCACCCTGTTGTTTCTTCTTGTGTATTCCATATTAAAGGCAGCTTTGGATTGCTGTGCTGGTTCTCTCTGGCTCCTTGGGCCTGTGAGAAAATGGGTGGCCGTGGGGCAGAGGCCCAGAAAAAGGACAGGGTCCCAAAGTCGTGGGAGGAGCACCTGGGCTGGCAGGCAGTGTGTTCCCAGAGAAGATGCATGAGCTCCGGCAGCAGAGTGCAGTTCACACCCTGCGCCTGCCATCCCCCAGCTGGGTCGTGGTAGGGACCTACTGTACCTTCTGGACCTTGGCTTCCTCAGCTGGGAAGCAACAGAATGGCACATTCAGTAGGTTCCCCCCACCTCAGACTCCCAGGGCGAGCCAATGTTCCCAACCGGAGACAAGCATCAAGGGGAGGTTGGAGGCCTACCCCGCTAGGCAGGAGGCAGGAGGCAGACCGGTCCTGGAGGCTGGTTCTGAGGGCCTCTGGTCACCTCTACGTGAGAAAAATGAAGGGGCTCTCCTTCCAAGGCCCGTGCTCCAGACGTAGGAGAAGGCGGGCCGAACATGCTTCCACTGCTGCTCATGGGGTTTCTACACAAGCCAAGGGCAGGCAGGTCATCCCACCCACCTGAGGGGCAACTGAGGCCTGGGCAGCTGCAGCCAGACCGCCTTGCCCCGACGGGAGAGGCAGGCAGGTTGGTTAATGAGCTTTAGGAGAGGGCTGCGAAAGCAGACAGGCTCTGCCTGGGCAGGAACAATAGCTACCCTCCTGGCATCCGCCACCCAGACTCAGGAGATGTGGGATCCAGTCGTGGTCCAGGGGCCCAGGGTAGATCCTGTCCCCTGGCTGATGGACATGTGATGGATTGGCTGCTCTGCGATCACCAAACTCCTGGTGCTGCTTCCCCAGAGTTTACCGGGGCTGCTTTAACCCATCGACCTTTTCCTGAGATGACCCTTGGGCAATGATAACCCAGGAAAGACAGCAGGAATGACTCAGCATTCCCTCAGCTAGCATCAGACCAACTCCAGAGAAATCACACCAACTTCAGCAGGGAGCGTGATAGAGGACTGGCTTGGCGGTGAATGTGAAATCCTTGCATTGAGTGGCACAAGTGGGTTCTCAATTAGTTGGCAGCCCTTGTCACCACTGAGGGGACTGGAGCCTGAAGGTGTCATGGGTATGTGGAAAGGGGAAAGGTTTTGGAAAAACACCAGAAACGAGGTAAAATAATAGAATTTGTTTTCAAAAGCGTCTTACCTGAAATGCGGCAGGTCACCACCCTTTAATAGAAGGCTGCCCACACTTCCTTAGAAAATCTGAACCTGGAGCCTCAGGTTAAAACTGTGAGCTGGACCTGGTTGTAAGCAGCAGTGCATCTGGCTGCACGCTTGCACGCAAACCCACCCCGAAAAGAAATGCTCCCTAATGTGCTCAAGCAAGCATGTCTAATGACTATGAGTTTATAATAGGTTTTCCAACTTTTCCATCTGGCCACAGCCATCAGGGATCCTAAAAGGATTAAATAACTTTCAGAAAACATGTAGCAATGTAGCAGACTCATAAGACCTCAATTCCTTTCCACTCAAACATCTTTTAAGATTTTATTTCTTTACTTTTTAGACAGAGGGGAAAAGAACGGGGGGTGGAGGGGAGTGGGGGTAAGAACCATCCAAGTGCAAGAGAGCCCTGGCTGGTGTGGCTCAGTGGATGGAGCACCAGCCTGCAAACCAAAGGGTCACCAGTTTGATTCCCAGTCAGGGCATGTGCCTGAGTTGTGGGCCATGTCTCCAGTGGGGGCCACATGGGAGGCAACCACACACTGATGTTTCTCTCCCTCTCTCTCCCCCTTCCTCTCTCTCTAAAAATTAATAAAATCTTTTTTAAAAAAGTGCAAGAGATACATCATCGGTTGCCAGTCAGTTTACCTCTCACATGCCCCCTGCTGGGGAACCTTGCCCCCAACCCAGGCATGTGCCCTGACTGGGAATCGAACCGGCGACCCTTTGGTTCACAGGCTGGTGCTCAATCCATTGAGCCACACCAGCCAGGGCCTCAAAATTCTTAAATCATTTACTTCGTGTGTAGAAGATGTTCAATTAATAAATGTCTGTTTAAAATTAAAGTTGTGAGGCTCAAGCGAGTACAACCTGCGCCCTAAGGTCCCAGTGTGGCACCCAGCAGGCAGTGAGTGCTTTAAACTGCTGTCCACCCCACCGGAGATTGGGGGGCCTCGGCGTCTTCCCCAGAGGCACTGCTGTGGTGAGCAGAATACCACCAGTGAGGCAGAGACGGAACCAATGTCTGCGAAGATAGGCCCCAGGGCGGCCTGAAGCCTTTGGCTCTCCTCATTGCCCAGACAAGGGGCATGTGTGTGGACGTGTCTCCAGTGGCCTTGCAGGCTCCAGGTGTCCATTCTCATCACAACCTGCACACTGTGCCCCTTAATAGGGGTCCTCCCCTGTCCTATGTCTAGTGTCCAAGCCCAGTGTTGGGCGGCGCGGTGAAGGTCAGGGAACCAAAACATCAGATGCGCACCCCAGGGGGCTCAGAGAACTCGGGTCTCTGGAGGGAGGACTGGCAGTGCCTCTCCCAGCCAGGCAGCACACAGGGGACAACACACGCCCTTCTCTTGACTGACCAATCAGCGAAGAAGCCCGGCACCAATGACGATTCAGGCTCACTTTCTTTGCTCTGGAATGCACATGTGAGTTGACCCCACCCCGAAGCATGGCTACTGGATCCCAAGCTCACAAGTGTCAGTCACCTGGCAGATTCTGCCTCAGTCCCGGTGAGACCTGTGGAGAACAAGGCCTGTGACAAACCCCAATTAAAGGGCAAATTTTGGACTTCACACACCTAGAGCCATCATCTCTCCTTTCTCCGGTAACATCATTAACACAAACATGCTTAACTAGCTCTTAGGGAACACACATGCCAAGTTCTTTAATTAATTTTATTTTTTACATAAAAAGTTCAGTAAAAATTGGATAAAGTAAAGTGATTTTAAGCAGTAAATCAATCTTATCAACATAGCACAAGGCTGGCCAAAACCACAAGGCAGCCCGCTTTGGAATATTTACATGATAACAAATTAAACCTTGCAGGAGAACTTAAACTATCCTTACAAAGTCTTCCTGTGATCCTAGCACATAAAGGCTAAAAGCGAAACAAAAAACAAACAAAAACCGGGAAAAAACAAATTATTTTCAATATATTCACATATACATTAAAATATAATACAGATCGTCAGGGTAAGAGGTCGCGGGTGGGGATGCGCACGGGTCTGTGCGCCGACAGCACCGCCAAGGAGGAGACCCAGGTGTGAGAGGGGTCGGGCCGGGCCGGGGTCTTGGAGGAAGGGTCTTCCCTAGGCCCTTGCCCCGATGGTCTCGACCCTAACCCCAACAGCTCCCGACCAGGGATGGGGACTGCTCGTTGCAGACTGAGCTCATTTTTGGGCTTTCCGTTCAAATCTGCAGGTTTGATTCCCCAGGGTCATGTGTCGTCAGTAGCACAGCTGTGACAGAAGGGCGGGGCAGGGAGGGCCCACAAGGTTTCTTCTCCCCGGAGTCTGTCCTACTTGCTCACCTGTCCTCCCGCCCTGGCCCCGTCAGTCACTCCAATTCAGTGTCCTCTTTGGGTTTGTACACAGCCCCAAACTTCTGCATGTACTTCTTAATGTACTCCTTGGTTTTGTGTTTCACATTCTCATTGCACTCCAGGTCCTCAGGGGTCTTACAGTACTTCAGCTCCTTGTTCATAACGCCGTGAGTCAGCTGTCCAGGACACAGGGGAGAGACCACAGCCAGCAATCAGAGCGGGAATGATCTGCGGGGGGAGGCCAGCCTGTTGCCTCAGGGCCCTCTAACCAAAACTGGGAGTTGAATGGAGAGAGAGGTTGGGGCAGGCTGGTGCTGGCATCACCACA
Source organism: Micronycteris hirsuta (assembly GCA_004026765.1). Lineage (NCBI taxonomy): Eukaryota > Metazoa > Chordata > Mammalia > Chiroptera > Phyllostomidae > Micronycteris > Micronycteris hirsuta. The sequence goes on along the minus strand of PVJI01006809.1, from coordinate 56,459 downwards.
AAGGGAAGCTCAGTTCTGGAAGTTTCTTAAAGAATCACTACACCCAAGTAGGGTGCCCTCCCTTCTCTGGCCTGGGCACCTGGCTAGAAAAACCCACTTTCTATGAAAGAGGCCGTTTCAGAAGGTACACAGTTTGCCCAGAATATTGTCAGAAGACCACAGCTGGGGAGAATACCTTGCGAGCTAGATGTTTGAAGTCTTCCGTTGTGGTAATTCTTCCCACTTTGCAGTCCGGCTTCCGGTACGGGTTCAGGCACTGTACAATGAACTGGGACATCTGCCGGCAGGGAGAGAACACACTGCTCAATCCTCCAGTGAGAGAAGCAACCGGAAGAGACAGCAAGTAGAGCCAGCCAATCCTCGCCAACTCAGGCTGGCTGGTGTGGACAGCGGAAGGCTACCATGCACTGGGACATGAGACAAAAGGTCCCGGGCAAGGCGGACTCACAGGGAGGAACCCTGCAGCAGAGACTGGAGAAAGCAGCTCCTCTTTGTGCTACCAGAATGGCTAACACTTGTCACATCATTAGCACAGAGACTGTAGCTAAGTTCTCTAGCTCCTGGAGGTACGTGTTACATTTCTTTTGATTCACACGACAGGGACAGGAGCATGAAGCAAATAAAAGCGCGGTATGACAGCTGGCGGGAAAAGACCAAGGGTAGGACCCTTTTCAACGTACAACTCCCAATGTCCCCGAGCTGTCTCTGTAGTGTCTGTCCTCCCCAGTGGCTCTCAAGAGACCCAGGCACAGGACCTCTGGAAGCATCTATGGCGGTCAGTGACCGCCACAGAGGTCAGTGACGGCAACTTCCTCAGGGAGCACCCTGAGCAGGGCCTACCTGTCCCTGAAACTCAAAGCCTTCAGACATTCAAAGAACAAGGATATATCACAAAGCAGGCACTAAATGAACAGCTGCTAGCTGGCTGAGCTGAAATGCCCCCAATTTCACACAGGGATAGTGAGGAACTAAAACTCAACTCTGTGGTCTCCTGGCCTCCGTACTCTCTCCCTACAATTCATTTTCCCAAATACTGTCAGGGGTTGATCTCACTGTTCGCAGCTTACAACCCTGCAGTGTCCCCGTCACTCTCAGACACACAGGTCCTGTGTGAGGCAGCGCGACACTGGGAAGCAGCCTCGCCTCCCGGCACTCCTCACCCACCCTGCGCCGCAGCCCAGGGACTACATACAGCCCCCTGCAAGGGACAACGCTTTCCTTTCCTCTGAACTGTCTACTGCCTGAAGTCACATCCTCCTCATCCATCCGGTCACTCCCTACCCCTGACTCAATGGCCCTTCCTGACACCTTGCATAGTGGCCTCCAGCACTGTCACAGTGCACGCTTCACACACACGCCAGCACCTGCCTGCAAGTCTGTCTCCTCCAACAAACTGCAAGTCCCTTCAGTGAGTGAAGACTGGAGTGTAGAATCTAGATGCTCTGAGGCAGACTACAAGGTTGGTGTCCTGACAGCCGGAAATTCCAGGAGGATGAAAAGGAGCTGCTTTCTCCAATCCCTTAAGGATTAGGCAGCCACCAAAGGAAACATCACAGCAAGAGAGCTGGACTCGGAGCCAGCAGGCTTGCGCGCCGCCTGTGTGAGCACTGACAGCTCCTTCCTCGCCTCCCTCCACGGACAATCGGGAAACGGACATGAAACCGCTCATTACCCTGCTGTAAAGGACCATGCCGACGTGTCACCACGTAACAACTATACAGTCAGATTACAGCAACGAGGGAACACCCACAGCACTCCCTACAAACAGCTGTGCATACTTAGGACGGGAAAGGAAAGAGCTCTGGTTTAAGCCTGCAGAGCTGAGTAACATCCACCAAACTTTACCTCTTTTCTGAATACTTCTTTGCTTTTCTTAGCCAGCTCACTGGAGGTGTCTGCTTCTGCTGTCTTAGGCTTCTTTGAGGTCTAGAAATAAAAGAGAAAACATAACAATGCTGGCAAGAAAGGTCAGGATAGTGACGCCCTGCTGTTCCAGAACCCTCCTTTCTTTCCCCGAGTTGGGATACCTGACTCTTGGTATGAAGGCGCAGGGCCTGGCATCAGCTTGGCTGCTGTTAACACTCCCACCACATGTTTTAACCCTGTCATCTGGCTCTGACCTCGTTCCTATAAACCAGCGGTACTGACCCACGGCCTGACAGGAGCCAGGCCACACAGCAGCAGGTGAGCAGCGGGCAAGCAAGCAAACTGGTCCCTGGTGCCAAAGGCGGGGGGACCACTGCTATAAGCCAGTTCTGATTCTCCACCCCAACTCAAAGCTCCATCCTTGACGCAGCTAAACAGCTCTAGCTGTTTCAGAGCCAACTTCTCTGCAGAGCAGAGTGTGCTGTGTGACTCGGACCACTCAGATCCCTGCCTGAGCTTCAATACCTCACACTGTCAAGGCCGAGGCTCATTGAGCTCCCCCATCCCTGGCTGACAGTCCCAGATTGCAGGACAAAGGCAAAACACTCTGAAGACCTTTTACCACACATCCGGAGGTTCCTACCATACCACGGTCCTCGTCCAAGGCCCTCCCCTCCCCTTGGGTACTCATCATTTCCCCTCCAAAGGTAGACCTGGCCAAACTGTAGGAGACAGTCTGAGCATGCAAGAGAGGCTCCTTGGAGGCTGGTATCTTACAGTTTGGAAATGCAAAGACTAAAGAGGTACCAAGGATTTGCGGGGAGGGAGACAAGGGTTGTCCGAGTCAGTGAACAGATGAGTAGATGATAAGACACAGAGGATCCTGTGTCCAAGCTGGTGTGATGATGACAAACCTGGGAATATTCCCTTCCATCAGTGCCAAGAGAGAGGCTGCCAAGTTCCCCCAATCAAGAACTGCTGAGAGGTGAGGTACTAGCAGCCATGGCATTCAGAGCACTCGCCATGCAAGGCCATGTCCCCGTACCTTTGCCCACCACCAGTCATCAAGCCCCTTGCTAGAAAATGTACTTTTCTGTGGAAAAGATTATGAGCATTGCCCTGGCTGGGTGGTTCAGTTGGCTGGAGCATCGTCCTGTGCACCAAAAGGTTGCAGGTTTGACCCCTGGTCAAGGTGTGTATGGGAGACAACTGATTTAATGTCTCTCTCTCTCCCTCAAATCATTAAAAAATATCTTCATGTGAGGATTAAAAAAAGATTATGAACCTTCATCTTTGAGTACAGTCATTTTTGATGGATGGAGAAGCTGCGGCTAGTGTTACAGATACTCCATGTTTTTGCTGGACACTTAGAGCAGAACATCTTTTCTACTCCTACCTCACCCCCCGTTCCGACCCCTCCATCTCCATCAAGAGCACGGAGGTGCTAATGAAAGAGCTGTCCCACTCCCTCCGCTCTGGACTGGCTCCAGAGAAAGGTGTCACTGCCCTGCTCTGGGTTGTTACAAACCCACTTTCTCTGATTTGTTTTAACAGTTTTACATATTCTTCATTTTTTTTACTTTCTTTCTGTGGCTGTGGGGCAGGATGGGGAGGGGAGGGTAAAAAGAACACACAGATCAACTTCTGTTTTCAGGATACAAAACAAAAAAAAACCTGACAAGTGATCTATTTTCAAATGCTTCGCTTTGGGATTTTGTGGTTATTTTTCCAGTACTAGAGAGTGTGGGTGTGCTTCACAATAAGACCTCAGGTAGCAAGGGATCAAGAACTGCCTGAACAAGCCAAGGAAACTTCAACACACCCTCCAATGTTCTCTTGTAGATCTCCACACTGAGCAGCGACAGCAGTGAGCACAGAAAGCCCCTTGAGGTATGACAACCATCTCCAAGGCTCCTGGTCCTATGGAAGAGGCCAGGCTCTCAGCAAAAGTACTGTATGTATAAAGAGGAATGTTCTGCTTCCCTCTGAATGAGGTATGTGTTCCGAAAGCTAAATAAATTCAGCGCATTTTTAATACTTTCCTAATTTAATCTCTGACTTGGTGAGGCTGGTAGGGCTTTAAAAACAGTTATAGAGCACAATCCACAGAGCGCTGTCTAAGAATTTGTGGCGCAGTTGAGTGCTGCGCAATTGGGATTCATAAAGAAAATGTTCAGACCTGGCTGGTTTGACTCAGTGGATTGAGCGCCGGCCTGCAAATCAAGGGGTCGCTGGTTCGATTCCCAGTCAGGGCACATGCCTAGGTTGTGGGCCAGGTCCCCAGTAGGGGGCGTGCGAGAGGCAACCACACATTGATGTTTCTCTCCCTCTCTTTCTCCCTCCCTTCCTTTCTCTAAAAAATAAATAAAATCTTAAAAAAAAAAAAAAAAAAAAAAAAAAAAAAAAAAAAAAAAAAAAAAAAAAAAAAAAAAAAAAAAAAAAAAAAAGGAAAGAAAGAAAATGTTCAAATGAAGAGTGCCTAGACTTACATCATGGGAATTTTAAACCAAAATGAAGTACCCTTAGAAGTACTGAAATCCACATGCCCCCTTTGGTCTGTGGTCTGTACAAGGCACGAGGACTCATTTCAGAAACTGGCCACCGCTCCCTGCGGCCAAGGCCGAGCAACACCAGGGGCCAGAGCCAGAGCCAAGGCGCATCTGACGGATGCAGCCATGGAAACCCTGGGAACTCTGTCCAGCTCCAAGTCCCACTTAAGTGTTACCATCTCTATAATTCATAAACCGGTTTTTTCCAGTCCTCACCTAAGGATATCTTTTTATTGAATTTTAGAGAGAGAGGAAGAGAGAAAGAGAAACATGGATGTGAGAGAGAAACATTGACTGGCTGCCTCCTGTATGCGCCTTGATCAGGGACTGAACCCGCAACCTAGGTCTGTGTCCTGACCAGGAATCAAATCCTCAACATTTTGGTGCACAGGCCAATGCTCCAAGATGCTCCAACCAAGTGAGCCAAGGTCAATTCATAGATTTTTTTTTTTTTTTTAATGCCCGGTGCTTATTTTAGAGAGAGCTGAAGGGAGGGAAAAAGAGAGGAAGAGAAACATCTACGGGTTGCCTTCTGTACACACCCAGACTGGGGACTGAAACTGCAACCCAGGCAGGTGCCCTGACCAGGAATCGAACCTGTGACGTTTCGGTTTGCGGGATGACACCTGACCCACTGAGCCACAGCAGCGAGGGAAATTCAACAACTTTAAAACCAAGTATTCCTAGCTTTCCCAAATGCCTACCTCCAGGTGAAAACCCTTCAGCAACAGAAGGGATGTCAGACCAGACCCGTGATCCCCCAAATGTAACAGGCTACCTCACGGGGCCGGGCGTGTCTGCTCGCACCACCAGTGGTCTAGCTGAGGTTCTGGAAACCCATGGGGGGGAGGGGGGGCGAGCAACTGGAGGGTGCACTCTTACACATAAAAAAGCAATGTGTTCAGTAATCAGTTTGCCTCTTCTGTCTGTTGGCTCCCATGGGGCATCAGTCTACTATGATTCTATTTGTGTATTTAAAATGAAAAAAGAAAAACATTTGTGTGTGTGTTTTCCTGAAAGGTCCTGGAAGAACATACGACAAATTACATTTCTGTAGTTCTTTGTTGTGGGGAGACTGTCCTGTGCACTGTAAGATGTTTTAGTGGCTTCCCTGGCCTCTATCCATTAGAAACCAGCAGCATCCCTTTAATTGTCACAACCAAAAATAACTCTAAATATTATCAAATGTCCCGAGAAGCAAAACTGCTCCTGGCTGAGAATCCCTACACTAAGAGCTAACTATCTCCAAAGAGGGAAGTATAATGAAAGGAGGCAGCTGAATAGAAATTAAGGGCTTGGCCTGGCTGGTGTAGCTCAGTGGATTGAGCGCGGGCTGGGAACCAGAGGGTCCCGGTTCGATTCCCAGTCAGGGCACATGCCTGGGTTGCGGGCCAGGTCCCCGTGAGGGCCATGTGAGGAGCAACCATACATTGTTGTTTCTCTCCCTCTCTGTCTCCCTCCCTTTCCCTCTCTCTAAAAATAAATAAATAAATAAAATCTTTAAAAAAAAAAAAAAAAAAAAAAAAAAAAAAAGAAATTAAGGGCTTTTATTTTTTTGTTCTACATACCATACTTCTGTGCTGTTTGGATGTCTTAGCCGCCCCCAACTCCAACCCCTGCAGTTATTACATGTGTAAGACTCCAGAATAATAAGGAAGATAGAATCCCAAGACCATGTGGCTCCTGGCCCTACAAAATGGCAGACTCCCAAATGATCAGGAAATACCTGTAAGCCACACTCACCTTCATGGGGTTTTCATCATACGTTGGGGTCCCCAGATCCATCTCAGCTTCATGCTCGAGGCTGGCATCATCTCCTGGGCTTTCCCAAGTAGGAGGATCCCACTGAGTCTGCCTAGAAGAAGGTAAGAACAGCCATGCTGTCATGGCCAGAAAACAGAGACCCCTGGCACAGGCATCTCCGCTCATATACATAGAAAATACAACACGCAATGAGACTCAGAACAAGACAGCTCCATAAGACAGAGGCGTTCTCGTGACATCTTCCCAGCAGCAATGATTCTATCCCAGAGACGGGCTGTTCAGCCCACCGTTCTCCTGTAGCCAGTGATGTGGCAACATCTGCTGGGCGTCAAAGAGAGCAGTAAAGCCACACGTCTTTGTCTCTCACCTGGCTATGTCCTGAAAATAAGATTCAGCAAAGCCTAAAAAGTACACGGAGCGGGTGGCTGCCCATGCCTACGCCATCCCTATGCAGGTGAAGAGATCAATGGCGACGATATTGAGCACGTTCTTGGAGCAAACCAAAATAAATCACAGTGCACCCCTCACAATCCTTGAGCACATGAGAAAGCTCTTCCTTGCTTTAGTAGCTTTCTTGTTTGTAGTTGTGCCCCTCGGACTAATGACTGACAGCACACAAAAGTCACAGAGATTAAAAACTTGTGCCCTCTGCTAAAAATATTCTCAACTGACTACAAAAGGAAGAGTTTAGTCATGTCAACTGATGGTATGTTTACAGTTATTCTGGAAACAAGTAAGACAAAAAAATGTTTTAAGCTAGATTTGCGAGGTAACAACTGGAAGTAAGGAAATTCATGTTCAGGAGTCAAAGGTCAGCTCCCACAGGGGATGCTTTAAGGGTAATCATTTAATACAGAGAAGCTAGTAACGTATCTGGCAAGTCGGTCCTGCCACCACAGTCTTCTGCTTTCATACCACACGAGTCTTTAGTCAGCAGTACTAAAAGTATTTGATCAGTTTTGCAGATTATGAAAACAGGCTTACCTCTGACCAATCCAGCTAATTAAAAGAAAGGGGAGGGGCTCAAGATTTCTACTATGATCAAAGACCCACAAGCAGCTGTGGGTTTATTATAGAAAGTGAACAGAGAGGGAAGTATGATGCTCTTAGGTGCTAGCTAAGGAAAACCTAGAAAAAAAGATGAAAAGGTATACATATAAATAAAAAACACATTCTTTTTGGAAAAGTGATAGTACATTAAAAAGTTTGCTTTAGTACTGAAAACACAAAGTGAAAAAAAGTGAAAAAAATAAAGAACAAACAAATTTTATTTCTAATAAGATTTGCAAACAATGGTTGTTAAAATCACTATGCTTTCCGCTGGCAACATAATGAGGGCTTGTTTTATAAAGGTATTTTATAGAAGAAAGAAAGGCCTTCCTAAGCAGAAAACATAAAGGGAAAATATTTGACTATGAAAATTTTAAACTTTTTCATGTCACAAGACATTAAAACAATCTGCAATACTTTTGATTAAAAGATCTAACAACGGCCCTGACTGGTGCGGCTCAGTGGATTGAGTGCCAGCCTGCAAACCCAGAGGTCGCCGGTTCTATCCTCAGTAAGGGCACAGGCCTGGGTTGTGAGTCAGGTTCCTAGTTGAGGGCAAGCAAGAGGCAGCCAATCCTGTGTATCTCTTGCACATTGATGTTTCTCTCTCTTATTCTCCCTCCCTTCGCCTCTCTCTAAAAGTAAATAAATAAAATCTGGAGGGAAAAAAAAGAGATAAGTATTTATTTATTTATTTTTTTAAATCTAACAATGCTGACAAAAATGGGTATATGCCCCAAACAATTCACAAAAGATAATAAACTGCAAATAATCTAATGAAGACATTCCATCTCAATAAGAATCATTAATGAAATTAAGATGTCACATCTATTTAGACTTATATGATGAAAAAGGCACTTTTATTTACTTTTTGTGGGAGTCTAACTTGGTACAAATAATTTTTTTTTACTAGTAGAAAGACATAAATTATCAATTTAAATAAACTTTGGAGGGATGGGGGAAAAGGCAGAAAACCGTACTTAAAGAACAATAAAAAAATGTTAAAAAGACAACAACAAAACTTTGGTGTAGCCATACAAGAGAGCAAGGGTCAGCAAGCATTTTTCTCTAAAGAGTCAGGGAATACATGCCTTTTGCCGTGTGGGTCACATGGTCTCCGGCACAACTACTCTACTCTGCCACTGTAGTGTCAAAACAGCTGCAGAAAACTCCTAAATAAATGGCTGTGCTTGTGTTCCCAAACACTTCATCCGCAGAAACAAGTTGTCCGTGGGCGTGGTTTACTGACCCCCGCAACAAAGCACAAGCAAGCATTAAAAATGGAGCTGTGCCCTGGCTGGTGTGGCTCAGTGGATAGAGCGCGGCCTGCAAACCAAAGGGTTGCTGGTTCAATTCCCAGTCTGGGCACAGGCCTGGGTTGCGGGCCAGGTCCCCAATAGGGGGTGTGCAAGAAGCAACCACACATTGATGATTCTCTCTCTCTCTTCTCCCTCCCTTCTCCTCTCTCTAAAAATAAATAATTTTTAAAAATGTAGGTGCAAATTATAAAACATGCACCCAAACAATTCACACAGGATTATATACTACTGATGAATATAGACAGACAAGACAGAACACAGAGAAAACACAAATTCATATAAAGCTGTCTGTCGAAAAGATATTTTAAAAATTTAGAGCAAATCTGGTCCACTGCCTATTTCTGTAAATAAAGTTTTATTGGAACACAGACATGCCCACTCATTGATGTAGTGTCTTGGCTTGCACAACAATGGCAGAACTATGTAGTCACGACTGAAGGCCAGCAAATATTATCTGGCCTTTTACAGAAAGGTATGCCCATGACCCCTCTCTGAAATCGACAGTATTAGATGAAATCATTACCATTTTTAAAAAACTTCTTAGTTTTCTCCTGAAGAGCCTTAGAGATTAAAAAATACACTAAAACATATCTAAAAGGACAAAGTCTATCTAAGGTACGACAAAACACTTAAGATGTGATTCTGGAAAGCTAGCAGCCCTCAGGCACGATGAACAGCCAATGACAACAGCCACTGCATAAAACTCCCCTTAAATTGGCAGCTTCTCCCCCCAACCGAAAACTGATCTGGGGGTGCCACAGAGCCCTTCTTACCTTGTGATGACATGGTAGTAATAAATCTTCCCTTCTGGGTCTCGGGCTGTCTTCCAGTTGGGAGGTAAGACAATAGTTTTTGGTTTTGGAGGAGAGGGGGGTGGTAGATCCAGTAGATTATTTGTCACAACCATTTCAGGCTAAAAAAACCACATACACACAAGAATAATTTTTCCAGCTTTATCTTTGCTTAAGCAGTTAGAGAGGATCCTAAAATCCCAGGCTAAGATAAAATGTATCCACTTTTAAGCACTTACGGGTCTTTCAGATTGCTGCTTTTTGCATGCATACCCCTCTGAATATCTACTTTATGTAGCTGCTTTTTGGGGGACTTTGCGTACGTTCCACCTATTCCATTCCCACAGTCCTCTATTTGCCCTCTTTTTTTCTAAGCTTCACAGTGACTTAATATTTCACATCATTCACTACTTAACTAAATTACTAATCATTTCTCCACCTCCAAATAACTCTATCCCTCCTCAAACTCTTCATCTGCACCTTTCATGACATTAACCTCTGACTACTTTAAGTATAATTTATTGTGATCCTCAACTCTAATCACAGGAAAGTGTCAACTTCTAATAATAGGAATGCAGTGTTACGGCTGTATTAAAAATGCCTAGGAGGGCCCAACTCATGGCAAGCCCTGGAACTCCTGCTGAAAGTGCACACTGTCCTCCTCCCAGGTGTTTCGCATGCAGTCTTTTTACTCCATCTCCACGTACTGCCCTACCTGTCTAAAGGCCATCACTCACCAGAATGCCTGAAGAGCCTTCTTCAGAATTCTAAGTATTCTAAGTTGCTATTCTGGATCATGCTATTCTCCTGTTTATTTTCTCAACTGCTTCCAAGTCCTGCTTCCTATTGCCCATTTCATCCCCAAGCAACACTTCATCAAAATTTCACCATACCCTCCTATATATAGTGAATACCAAAAGCTTCCCTCAGTACACACTGTACAACATGCGCAGTGAAGCAGAGCGTTCAATTCTATACTACACCAGTCCACGGAGTCTAGTATGGTATCATACAATATCATCAGTAATAACAGCTGGTCTAAAAAATTATTACTTCAGAAAGTCATTGCAAAGTATAAAAATACAAGGTCAGTCTGCTTAAATTACAAATAAAAAGGATCCTCAGAGCAAAATATATATCAATAACATAGCTGTAAATTCTGCAGAAGGTTGAATAGTATTCCCTCAGGGTGTACAGGCACTAAAATAAAATTGATGACTACAAAAAAAAAATAATAATCATTAAAAAAAAACCCCACCCAGAGTGAAAAGAAAAAGGAAAAAATAAAACCAAGCTAAACAATAACAACAACAACAACACCACCAACAAAAAAACAAGCTAATACAAAAAGTAAACCTAAAGACAAAGTTGGCAGCCAATGAGCATTTTATCAACCAAAAGATTTCTTACTGGCTGTAAGGACTGCGGCTGCCCTGGTGCAACTATTGTAGTCACGGCTGCAGTCGGCTGCACCACCACTCCTTGTGGGTGAGCTGTGAAAATCTGCTGTCCCTGTATGTACTGAAGACTTGGCTGGGCATAACTCTAAAAGATAAAATGAAGAAACTCGTAATGTACACTTTTCTAGCTCTAATAAAGCCATAATTAACATCCAAGTTGGCATAATCTTTCATTTCGAGGTATAGTGCTTGAAACTCAAACTGTCAAAAAGTAAAGTGAACATTTTTCAGGGTTCTGTAGTATCTACCCAAACCAGCTGACAATCATTTTCCAATGCCAAAACCAACAGCAGCAATAAAAAGGGAAAACTGGTTTATATTCCCACTGAAATCAGAGGAAAGATGTACACACTTGTGAGATATATCCAAATAGCACGTGTCTGTCAACTCTCTACATCTGCTGGGGGATAATCTGTAGGAAACTGGCTCTCCCCTTTAAGCAACTTGAAATTACACAAAAGCTAACTTTGCAAACATAAATACTGTCTAGAAATATCTTCAAAATGTGACTTGCAAAGGGAATTACAAGAGAAGACTAAGGTCCAATATGTTGTAGAGGGGAAACAGAGTTGTTCTGCCCCCACTGCTAGAGGAGAGGAAAATCACTGTTACTTTGTATCTGAGTCACTAACTAATATTACAGTGAGAAAAATTACAGTCTAAGTACTCTTTTTTGAAATTGATTTTAGAGAGAGGAAGTGGGGAGGGAGATGGGAAGAGAGAGAGAGAGAAAGAGAGACAGAGACACATCTGTTTGTTGTTCTACTTATTTATGCATTCCTTGGTTGAATCTTGTATGTGCCCTGACTGGGGATTGAACCTGCAACCTTGATGTACTGGGATGCCGCTCTGCTTAACTGAGCTACCCAGCCAGCACTACACCTTCAATTTTTTAAGATGTGATTTAGTATAACTTTGTAAGATCACTTACTAATGTCACAAGATCACTATAAATCATGTGGCCTTAGTTAAAATTGAGCTTTTTATGTTTAATAAGGTGTTGTGACAAAAAATGGCATGCTCACCTTCTAATAACACATCTATTTCACAAGTCAAAGATAGTGCATATGTACACACACACACATATCATATAATACTTCATTATCAAGGTTATAAACTCAGTAGCCCATCTTGTTATTGTTGATACTAGGCCTGAATGACACAGACCTCAGGGCTTCCTCCTGGAGGTCAGGTCTTTAGGCTACACAGAGATAGATGACCTTGACTAGCTGCACTGCACAACTCACTAATGTCAATACTCTCTCAGTATTATTATGATAATTGTTTAAGTAATAAATATAACTAAACCTTCAAGGTAAATGGTGCTTTATGTCTATCATTATTAATATCCATTACATGATGCAAACCTCAACCACTCTGAGGCACTCTGCTCATGCTGTAGATGAGAAAATTAAAACTAAAGAGACTAAGTGCTTGTCTTCAGGACACACAGTAAATGATGGATTAGGACTCAACACACACACCAACAACGTGCTCTATGCTTCTCATTACCCACAGCCCAAGATCGTGTCTGCTCAGCTAACGTCATATGGGAGGGAAGAACAGTCTGAGCCATCCCAGCCCAGTGTCCCCCTACTCTAGCACACACAAACTGGGTCAGAGAGTCAATAAATGACCTCTTGGTAGGAACAGACTGGAAAACTGGAAACAAGTGATGCTTGAGTCTTAAGGCTACATATAACTAACCCCTAGAGAAGTCTTTTGCTCACTGGGATGGACAAAAAGATTCTATTTATAAGAACAAACGTACGTCCACTGAGTTCTCTATTGAGGAGTCTCACAAGGGTACCTTCCATTGCTGTTGCCTAGGCTCTCACATCTAGGTTAAGAACGTATTTCAGGAATATGAACAAGACAGAAGCAGGCTGTTTTTCTTTTACCTGTGATAAACATTCTCAGGGAAAAATGCAAAAATAATGTGTTGGTCCAAGAAAGAATATGGCAGAACAGCAGGAGGAATTAGGACCTAAGAAATCTGTTTAAGATTCCTGAATATTCTGTAAAATCAAACCTTATAACCAATAATGAACATTTCCTTACTACCCTTATTTGGCACTATGACATTTATTTTAAGCCAAACATGGGGAAAAAACCCCCACACAAACCCAAAACAAAGTATAAAAATGTTCAGTGCAGTGTTATTTATGAAAAATAACTTTCAACTTAAATGACTACTCCAGAAAAATAGATTAAAAATGATATTATAAGGAAATAGGACATTATATAGCCATTAAAATATACATGCATATAGTATCTGTATGATGTATACATACACAAAAATACAGAATAATTTGGAAAAATGGTTAAGAATCCTGTTAAGTAGAAAAAGATGGGATAAAAAACTTCAAAGTCTTTAAGATTACAAATATATAATAAATATAAATGTGGTTAAATAGATCATAAAAAAATGAAAGTAGTTAATACAGTTATGGTTTTAAGAATTAAAGCAGGATACCTTGTCCTGACTTTTTGAACAAAATTTTGATACAGCTTTAGCACAAAAATACTAACAGAAGTAAACATTACTGATCAATCCTAAGTAATGTGTGCAGAAAACATCTGTGGGAGTCTCTGCTGTCCCCATTTCACCTTTAAGGATGATGAAGCATGATGGGGAAGAGAGAGACATAGGAATGTGGTGAAGATGATGCTTCCTTTACACCTCCTGTATTTTTTGGACTATAAGATGCACCATTTAGGGGGGTGCGTCTTATAGTCTGAATGTAGCTGAATTATAGTCTGAGTGTTATTTATGTTATTAAATATTTTATCACATTTTTTGCTTCAAAAAAGTTTTTTTTCCTATTTTCCTCCTCTAAAACCTAGGTGTATCTTATGGTCCGAAAAATATGGTACTTCTTTTTCTTAAGCTTAAAATGTATCACTTTGTTTTACAAAAAAAAGAAACTTGATTAAAAAACAGAAAAAATACATTTTGAAATATAAAATCAGTACCCTCTTAGCTTTTAAATTTAACATCCCTATTTCCTACCACAGTAGTACCCTTAGGTTCAGTGCGTCAGAGTCACTCTGGCAAACTTCGTGATGATAAACATGTAGGGTTACAAGAAATAATACACAAGCTAAGTCTAGAAGAAGAAAGGGCAAGCCATGTCCTACCTCGATCATCATGACAAAGGGTTCTCCTTCTTAGGGAGACAGAAGAATAAATTTTATATAATTCACTGCCTATAAGCAAAAAGGACAGGAGTGATCCAAAAGTCACTCTCTCTCTTTCTTCTGCTTTGGGGGAGCCAGCTAGCTTGCTGTAAGGAGCCCTATTGAGAGGCCCATGTGGGGGAAGGAATCCAGGCCTGTTAACAACCTTGTGAGTGATCTCAGAAATGCAGTCTTCCATCCCTTGTCTAGTCTTCAGATGACGACAGCTCTGGTTAATGTAATTTCATGAAAGATTCTGAGCCAGAACCATCCAGCCAAGCTGCTTCTGAATCCCTGACCCACAGCAACTATAAGACAGTAACTACTTATTGTCTCAAGGTGCTAAGTTTTAGAGTAATTTGTTATATAACACATAACTCGTATTGATCAATACATAAAAGTGATAAATAGCAGGACTTCCCTGTGCATCAGATTTAACAGCCCATAAACTGTAAGACACACAGGACAGGTTCCAAGATTAGTTACCTGTACAATTGGTGGAGTTGTCTGTGAATATGGTGATGTCACACCATAGACAGTGGGACACGTCTGTCCTTGATAATATATGGTCGCTTGAGATGGTGCCGGAGTAGAATACTGCTGCTGTACATTGACAGACTGTTGGTTTGAATCCCAAACACCATAATTCTGTCCCTGGACTGGGCCGGGGGCCGGCACTGGCAAGACGGCAACACTGGAGTCTTGGTGTACCACACTATCACTTTGGGCCACATACTGTGAACTGGACACCTCCACAGGGGCTGTTACATGTGGCACCACCGGCACGGGTGGAGGGGCAGCAAGGGGTTCTGTAGAATGTCCCACCAAAGGCTGAGAAGGATCATAAGGAGCAGGAGAACACACAGGGTCCATGCTGGGCGTGGGGAGGAGCACCTTTCCAGCGTTGGGGTTGCTGGGATCCACATAGGCCTGCATGGGGTAACCCGGCGGGTAGCCAGCAAAGGGGTGATGAGGGGCACTGTAGCCCAGAGAGTCATAGGGCAGTGGAGACGTCATCCCCAGGTTCTGCATCTGCTGCTGTTGCTTCTGAGCCTCCCGCTGAGCCACCTCTTGCTCAAACAACTTGCGGCGCTCTTCTGTAGAAAGTTTATTACGGTCTTTTCGTACTTTCTTTTTAGAAATTGGTGTATCGTATCTAGAAATAAGACAATGAGAGCATCACGAAAGTAATTCCCTAAATTACAGACATAATCAAAGCGCTAATAAGTGTTACGTCACTCAATGCTAAATCATTAATTATACCAACTCCAATTTGGCACTGGTTAAAAACCACACTCAAGCCCTGGCTGGTGTAGCTCAGTGGATTGAGCGCGGGCTGGGAACCAAAGGGTCCCGGTTCAATTCCCAGTCAGGGCACATGCCTGGGTTGCGGGCCAGGTTCCCAGTGAGGGCCATGTGAGAGGCAACCATACATTGCTGTTTCTCTCCCTCTCTTTCTCCCTCCCTTCCCCTCTCTCTAAAAATATAAATAAATAAAATCTTAAAAAAACACACACACAAAAAAAACACCACACTCAAAATTACTTTAAAAAGTCTTGCAGATGTAAGAGAAGTCCAAGGAAATAGACTCCTAGATGAAAAGAATAATTTTATCTTATTCTCAGATTCTAGCATTTCAAATTAAAGAAATATATATCATCCTAAATAGAGTCTTCTTTAAAGTTAGGGACAGATCTGTAGCTACAAATTCTGAAATTAAAACACAAACCAAAATAGACTAATAAAACCTACAGAATTTGACCTATGTTTGCACACACACATTTATAGCAAATACTAAACAAAGGATGAGCACGCACCCATGAATGTATGGAAAATTAAATTCATATACTCTTCTCCATGCAACACCAAGTATAATATCTTACTGTTAAGCCTCATAGTTTTGACAAGTATCTTCAGCAAGCCCATAATAAGCCAACAGCTCTAACAATCTCATAACAAAAAGAATTGAGGGCTTAAAAGATTCTGTTATGAAGTTCTGTAGTCTGAATCAAATTCCTGAGAAAGTGCTCTTGGTAAAAATTTTTAAAAATGACAACTTGTTTCAAGATGTTTTGTTGCAAAGAAACATCTACTAAAAGCTTTATAGATAAGGGCATAACATTTTCCCAAGCAACAAAATATATATAGTTTAAAAACCTCTAAGCTGAACATTTCCTTTAAGTCACAGGTGGCAAACTCAAGGCCCGTGGGCTGAATCCGGCCCTCCACCTTGTTTTATCCAGCCTGGCACCTTGTTTCTACCCGGCAGCAGCATGGAGCTCTTGCTTAACTGTTAAGGAGTAGTGACATTTATACAGTCCTAAAATTATATTCGGCCCTTTGAAGGCAACTGCGAGGCTGATGTGGCCCCTGGTGAAAATGAGTTTGACACCCCTGCTGTAAAGTGTTAGCAGAATGATAGTGTCCCTAGCTGCCTGGTAGAAACAAACGCAAAAAGTCTATAAAAGAGAGCACCTTAAACCCGGGCCTCAGTGGATCCCACAAATAAAATTCTAACGAATATAATTTCATTAAAAAATAAAATTATATAATTATAAAATTATATACATATAAACAAATGTGAGGAAATGACCTGCAAAGATAGCTGACACTGGAGTTATCCAAAATAAAAGGGAATAAAAGCATGAGTAAAAATCAATACCAAGATTTTATACACACACACACACACACACACACACACACACGGCATTGCTAGCAAAATAACAAAAACAAGGCATAAGGATTAATAGGAAAAACAAACAAATTCATATGATATGGACTGGTAGTGACAAAGAGAAAGAAGGGTACAAACCCTATACTCTTTTTCCCTCCCAGAAAACCAGATTTTCATGTCTAAATGTCTGCTATGTATTTCTAGCAGGTGCTGATGCTGTCTGTGTAGCTGGAAAAGAGTCTGGCTGTCAGCAGACCAGGCTAGAGAGGTGCACTGGGGTGGCTCTCTCTGCCTTTGCTGCTGGTATGATAACCTCCTGCTTCTATTCATCTACAATGATCTTGCCTTCCAAGCCTCAGACATTAATGCTGGGGCCCGTGGCAGCACAGAGGCAACAGCAGAAAACCCCCCTATACTCTTGAAATAAGAGCTTTGTATGGTTACCAAATATAATATCAATATACAAAAGTCAAATGCATATCTAAACAACAGCAACAAAGTGAAAATCTAACAAAAATTAAAGTTCTCAGAAGTAAATAGACCATAAGATATGTCTTTCTAGAGAAAACTGTAAACAATTAGAGATTAATGAAAACCTTTATCTTTATTAAAAATATTAAAGAAGACCTAACGAGACAGAGAATATTCAAATATTCAATGCAAATATAGGAATGGAAACACTGAAAAATTTAAAGATGTTAAGTCCCCTCAGAATCATCTTTCTGAGAGGGTGGAGGGTGTAGAAGGAATCTGACCAGCAGATTCTAAGGAGGAACAAATCTAAGACAGGACACCTAGAAGATCAAGTAGGGATCTGCCCCACTTGCTATCAAGACACCATAAGCTACAGTCATTATGAGCTCAGAAACACACCCTCCCATACACGAAAGCCTGGAGAGGCTGCACTGCAGATTAATGGAGAAAGGATGGGCTTTCAAGTAAACGGAGCTGGGACAATTGGATCTTCATTTAGGAAAAAAAAATGAAACCAGATCCCTACCTTACAACACATATAAAAATTCCCAATGAATTAAGAACTCAAATCGCTCTCTTTTTTTAAAATCTCAGGCATTTCTTTTTTTTTTTTTTTTAGATTTTATTTATTTACTTTTAGAGAGAGGGAAAGGGAGGGAGAAAGAGATGGGGGTAACACTGATATGCAAGAGATACATTGATTGGCTGCCTCTCGCACGCCCCCAACTGGGGACCTGGCCCTTAACCCAGGCATGTGCCCTGACTAGGAATGGAACCAGTGACCTTTCGGTTCACAGGCCAGCACTCAATCCACTGAGCCACACCAGCCAGGGATCAAATCTCTTAAAGAAAATAATATCATCACCTCAAGGGTAGGAAAGAACTTCTTAAAACACAGGAAGTACTAACCATAAAGGAAACACACAACACACATGAAATAGTCAATCAAACCTAATTAACAAATTCTGTACATCAAAAGATACGAAATGAGTCAAAGCACAAGCCATAAACTTGGGGAAAAATACTTGCAAAAATTATCACCAAAGCATAATTATATTTTTAGAATGTATATAAGAAACTCCTAAAACTCAAAAAGACAAATAATTTAATAAATGACAACACATATAAAGATACTTCAGAGAGGAGGAAACAGAAACGGCCAATAAATATATGACAAGATGTCTAATTTATTTAGTAATTAGATGAATGCAAATTAAAATCACGATGAGTTACTGTTACATACTCAGCCCCAAACTAAAAATTCTGACAACTGCTATATAAATGTAAATTTAAAATTTAAAAAGAACTTCTGTGGAATAAACATTTTCTAGTGCCTAGGAGATGATTATGTGGCCCTTTTCAACCTACTGGTATGACAAAGACGGGCTCTGACACAGGGATCAATCAGCATTTCGACTGGTATGGCACAAGAGTCACTAGAAAACAAAGTTCTGACTTTAGAAGAACACCATTATCTTCGAAGAGTTATCTCCACCAACCCCGTGTCCCATTAAAGAACACATCTTTGGCTTCTCAAATAGTATTTACACATTATCAAGTAGAAACCATTCCAGGACCCAAAATCTATCTATTATTAGTCTTCACAGCTAATATTAATGTCAAAAGAAACTGTCTCAATATTTATTGGTAGAATTTTATATTCACTCATCAAGAGAATACACTTACTCCAAAAGCCCTGGGTGTCCCAAGTCAGAAGTATGTGACCTGAGCATTCTTCGACTTGCTCAGAGAAGAGAGTAACTCACACAAGCCGCTTACCTGTCGTCTGGCCTTTTTGTTCCTCGCTCATACGCAGAAGAAGGCGGTGAGAGGGAACCCCTTCGCTTCCTTTTCTCCTTGCTTTGAGTTTGTTTGTCTGGGTCTCTCTCTCTTGACCTGTTAGGAGTCTTTGGGGTAGCCGTTTGTTCTCTGAAGCCAACAGCATCCCTTCCTCGTTCAGTTACTAAGGGAAAAGCGTTGTTTAAAAAATGTAACTTGGTAGACTCTTCTCCATCATGACAGTACATCAATTGTTAATACAATTTCTGTGCAACAAGTGGGCCTGTGGACTCCTCCCTTACATTCCAGTCCTGAATCTCGATGAGGCACAAGGTCCTATGTGTGAGTGTACTCTGTTGCAGGAAAGCCTCTTCCACGGATGCTCTTTTCTAACCTTCCCTAAAGTATCAGTCCAAGCCTTCAACATTTTTAACAAGTTCTGTGAAACACAACATGCAAGATATTCCCATAACCTTTAGCAAGGCAGTCTGCTCGTCAGTTCAGAGTATAAAAGCCTTGTACTGCCCCTGTAACTCTGCATATTTACAATTTGCAAGCTAATCATAAAACAGGAAATGTCTCTTTAATTAAAAAAAAATTAGACAACTTTTTTTTTTTTAAACTAATAAAAGACTCTTCTTACTTGCTTCTTTACTCAAGAAGGGGGAGCTTTTTGTCCTGGCTGGGTTGCTTAGTTGGTTAGAGCAACGACACAGACAACAAAAGGTTGCAGGTTCTAACCCCAGTCAGGGCACAAACCTGGCTGTGGGTTTGACCTCTGGTCAGGGGGTATATGGGAGGCAACCAATCAATGTTTCTCTCTCACATCAATGTTTCTCTATTTCTCTTTCTCTCTAAAATCAATAAATATATCCTCTAGGAGTGTAGGTTTTAGAATGTTTACTCTAGAGGAACAAGTGAATGGAAGAAAAGTTACTGAAGACCATGACTTCAAGGAAACCAACAACAAAGACAGTATAAAGAGACATCTCCTTTGGCAAAAATTCTCTAAGAAAACGTAAAAATACAAGTTTTCAAACCTTTACACCAAATATTTCATTTACCTAATTATACATTGTCTGGTTTCAAAAACAAAATAGCTCAAGTTCTTATCAGTTACCTCTGCATATTTCCAAAATTATATTTGTAAAGTTACATACATAGAATATTGCTGAATACCTACTTGTATTCTCCTTTTCAGTTTGACTTTTCTTTGGAATTCGATATACCTCCTGCAAAAAATAAACCAAAAAAACAAACAAACGGTTGTTAGCATGGCGTGGAAGTGGTGACTGCTTTGAAGCTGAGTGATTTCACGTAGCAACAAAGAAATGAGAAGGAATAGGGTGATATTTAATTCTTTTCCAAAATTTAAGTTGTATCTGGCTTTAAATAATATATCCCAGTCCCCTAAAAACAAGTAAAACTATATAGCACAGGTAAAAACATCTTACATCTACAAGGTTTGTACGACCTCATTAGTCAAGCAGCAGTCTAAGTAACTGGACATCACATTTCTAACATGAATGTACTTCCTGATAATTTGTGTATGCTTTCTGCATATAAAATTCAGTCATCTATAGCTCCTTTATCGAGATTATTCACAAGAACAATTCTAACATCTCACTCACTACCTCTCCATAAAGAAAAGAAAAGGTTAGTAGTAACTCAGCTATACAAAAAAAACACTTCAGAAAAACTGTGTGTGTAAAGACAGTTTCTGCTAGCAGCATATCTTTCTATAAATGTATAACCAACTTGGCTAATAGACAAAAGTAGCATCTACTTCCATACTGTTGTCATTTTTTAAAAGGGATGATAAACATTCGATCATTGTTGCTCTTGAAATAGCATTAATACTGTATCAAAACTATCCCTGAGAAATGTAAAGTGTATTTTTAGGCCCTGAGGTGCCTTTCTTGCTGCATAAATCTAAGGCTTAGAACCAGTTTTGTTCCCTTATATTCCTCACTGCTGTGGTCCTTCAAGTAGCTCTTGGGCATACCACTTTCTACCAGTCACCTTATTAAATGGGCAAATGACAAGCCCACACATTATCAATGGTGCATCATATGATACCCTCCCTTTAGAGTAATCTCATAATATTGACCATACCTATATGACCTGGCAATCCCACTTTTAAAGGAACTGTACTCCAAAAAAAAAAAATCAAAGAATTTCTCTTCCTACATGATTGTTGACTCTAGCAAATCCATAGAAAATGAGAAATAACTCATATGGCACACAACTGGGAAAGGGTCAAGATGTAATATTCAGTTGCCGTTAAAATGACAAATGTGGACCACAACAGAATCAGAACAATCTATATGAATGCAGTTTATTTTTTAAAAGATTTATTTAATTTTAGAGAGATGGGAAGGAAGGGAGAAACAGAGGGACAGAAACATCGATGTGTGAGAGATACACAGGTTGTTTGCCTCTCACATGCCCCTAACTGGGGACTCAGCCCACAACCCAGGCATGTGCCTTGCCTGGGAATTGAACCAGTGACCTTTTGGTTCACAGGTCAATGGTCAATCCACCGAGCCACACCAGGCAGGGCTGAATGTAGATTTAAAAAATAATCCTACAACATGCAGAATATAGTTAAAATCATTAACCTTGAAAGGAGCACCATTTGGTAAACTTACATACAAATGTAGTGGCTTTGCCTATCCCCTCCTAGACTGTCTTTCCTCTGTAGGACTTCTACTACAGTGGAGATTCTCAACTCTGGCTGCATAATTAGACCATTCTAGGGAACTTTTATTGAATCTAAAACTCTGAGAATGGGTCCCAGGCAACTGTATTTTTAAGAAGCTCCCAGATGACCCTGGATGCCCAGAGAAGAGAGCCACTGAATTGAGAACCACTGAACTAGAGGCTTCTTTTAGTAGCCCTCACTCACTACTCACAAGGAAAAATTTGAGAGAGAGCACTATGCATATGCATGCTTATCCTCAGCTCAGGGCATTGTGGGCCTCCTCTTGGGCTGCTTTTGATTGGGGAGAGGGCATACTCTAATCTGCTCCTCTGCGGGACGCCTGCAGTTGTCCAGCAGTCAGTGTCTACCTGCAAACTGCATCAGGAATAAACGCAGAAGGACAGAGCTGATACTCTTCGCTCTGTCTGACTCCTCCTGTCTGCTTCTCAGAGGGGTTACCAAACTTAGGAAAAAGTAATAAAGCAATTCATCGGCACCTACTCACACTACAGGAAGAAAATGGGTATTCTGCAAACCTGGGCACTCCGAAAGATAACACGTTTATTCATGAAAGGTGAGTAGAACAGATATAACGAGGGATGTCTGTGTTGACTAAGAATTACACAATTTTAACCTACTTAGCTTCTTTTGCATAAGGTCTTGCTTGGCATTACATGTATTCATTATAAATACTTATAGTAATTTATTACACAGACCTCAAGCTGGGGACCCATTCTGTGGTGGCCGTTAAGTACCAAAGGAAGTATTTCTCAAAGATACATTCTTAATTCCATTCAAAAGTTGTGAGCTACTGCTAAGTAGAAAATGTATTCTGATGTTCACAAAATGGATGACTAGTGGCCAAGAGCAACTATTAGCGTGTGCCTGACACCACAGAGAACAAACTCTATTAATACACACCTATGCACTCAGAGTTACTAACTTGACCCTCTTCTACATATACTCAAAATTGCATACCAAACTTAAACCGGAAACTCAGATTTACTCTGAAGCCCTGAAAATGCAGCTAAATGTTCCAAAGTCCCACAATACTGAAAACTGAAAAGGAAGCAGCCATGTGAAGATTACTGTAATCCTTCTTAAGATCATTCCGTCCTATCCAGTGTTAGCAACAGTGTTAGCCTACCTGATAGGGAAGTCTGTTTGGAATAATGTCATACCCACGGGCTATCCGAGTTGGCTTAATTTACACGAACCCTTTATATGTAAAATCACTTTACTTAGTTAAAAATTCTACTCAGGAGACTGACATATTATGAAAGAACACTGAGCCGTGAATCTGGGGACCTGGGCTCTAGGACTAACTCTGCCCTCTGAGGGTCCTAAAAGAATATGGTTTCCAACTCCAACTAGTATTCTATTTTATTAAAGATTTTATTTATTTATTTTTTTAGAGAGAGGGGAAGGGAGGGAGAAAGAGAGGGAGAGAAACATCAATGTGTGGTTGCCTCTCGCATGCCCCCAACTGGAGACCTGGCCCACAACCCAGGCATGTGCCTTGACTGGGAATCAAACCAGCAACCTTTCGGTTCACAGGCCCACACTCAATCCACTGCGCCACACCAGCCAGGGCCAATGAATATTCTTCACATATCTCCCTGTTGTATTTCTTTTGTGTCTACGTGCTGCTACCAACTAACATACACACTCAAACACATTCAAACCATAATTCTTCAGGCCAAGATTATCTTATGCTTTGCTATGTCTCTAGCACCAAGAACACGGCTGGGCACATAACACTCAATTACTGCTGAGTGGACCAACAAGTGAAATTCTACTTCTAATTTGTAGAAATCAACCGCATATTGCTAAATAATCTCAAAGTACGACATACGTCATGCTTTTCATCACTAAACCTATACCATCATTCTCTTTCATCCCTGGGTAAGAACATTATTTACAGGCCTCGCACATAACCACAAACATTGCCTATTTCCAGGGTGAGATGAATCAGTGTGCCTCTGCAACATTTTAAACTCTTTTCAATGCTTAGAACACTCTACCCTTGGCCAATCACTCCTCTTCAGTAGAAGGCTCGAAAATCAATCTTCAGATACTATCTGATAAACACTGAGTCATTGAGAGGCTCATGCACAATCAATGCACCCAATATTCCTTTTATAAAATGTTTAAATGCAGGTGGCAATGTTATTTGTGGAACTATGACTTGCTCATTTAGATAACGACTACTTGAGCAACAACTATGGGCTAAGAGCAGGTATTAGGGTCTCCTATGTTTTGGACACTGGAAATGCACAGTACCTGTTGCCAAGGGTTCACAGACTAGTAATTATCATGGCTAACACTTCTTATTGCGTGCCACATCCTTTAACTGAATTCTTGTGTATTCTTAAACTGCTGAAAGGGTATTATTGCTATATCTACAATACATACAAAATAGGCTCAGAGAGGTTAACTTTTCCAAGGTCATGCTGTGACAAAGTGAGTTACATACTGCACCCAGAGTCCAAGTTTAGGTTTGTCTCTGTACAAAGCACAAACTCTTAACCACTATTACTATTACCTCAAAAGCATTCAGAAAAAAGAGAAAGTGAACATATACTATCTTATGATAAGTATATATGAAATGTAAGTAAAAAACAACAGAGGGATATTAAAACTGGTTTGGGCCTTAAGAGAGAGGACTGGAAAAAGCATCCTGAAGGATGACTAAGAGTTGTACACAGAAAGAAAGAGGTGGAAAATACAAACATGGAAGACTGAACACACGTGTTTATTCCAAGTTTACACCTAAGTCCAAAAAAATGATAGAATAAAAATGATATAAACTCATCTATAGTATCTTTTCTAAGAATATTAAGCATGCGGTACTAAGCGTGTATATTCTATTCTATTCCATGCACTTTCATGTTTTTTTTTTCCTTGATGATTCACACACAGAAAAAAATCCTGCATCCATGAAATAAGATGCTCTTAAAAAAAAGACACCAAGAATAAGAATAAATTCTTGGTAAGTAAAACTATGACAGAAAAAAAAGGGTTGAGTGTCTCCCAGAAAGCAGGGGGAAAAAGTCAAGAAGGAAAATGGGAAATTACAAAAAAAGAATTAGAAGGTAAGTGCTAGAAGTGTACATGTAGTGGCAGCTATGCCAGAAAGCAAGGAGAGAAGAAACTGAGGAGAGAAATTATCAAAAAATAACACAAGAACATTTTTTTAGAACTGAAAGACAAGAGCCACCACGTGGAAAGGGCTGAAGCACCTGCCACAACAAAGGAACTGAGATGGCATCAGACTTCAGTAACAACATGGTAAGCTAGATAATGATGCAATGGGATCTTGAACATTTTAAAAGAAAATTTATTTCTCAATGATAATTATAGGATCTGCCAAACAAGCAAGAACAGAATAAAGGCATTTTTTAGATCCACAAGGTCTCATAATTATCTATCAGAAGAGAATATTAAAGACCAAGACTGTGGAGGGTCTAAGATTCAAGATTCTACAATCTGCCTCACGCATCTCGTAACGCGTCCACAGTGCACACTGTACTGCACTGGGTGCTTAAGACAGTTCCTGAAGGGGTGATGGAAAAGCTTTGGAAAGTTATTGTAAGTGAATCATCCAGCATTTAGAATACAAGACAGGCTTATATGAATACATATATGTATATAAATTAAACAGCTGGGCATTCAACATAGATCATGTATGGAATTTTTACTTTTGTACAAATAACCAGGAGATAGTGGTTATTTTAAAAAACACCTGCAAAAAATATGAAGATATATCACTCAAACCTGTTACAATTTTGAAAAAACTTGTCTTCCAACAATACTGTGCCTAACGGAAGTTTAGTTATCTGAAAAAAGCATTTTTTGAGCAACTGCTATAATCAGCAAACAAATTTTTACATTAAAAAGGGTAGATGTTCTCAATATAATAAAGCTATCAACAGAAATGTACGTCTGAAGATGAAGAACCAGCTTGTAATAGAAAAAGATTATGAGCTTGAAGGGCAAGTAGAAGAGAGAAACCACATAAAGCTAAAAACATAAATTTGAAATTTAGGAAATAAGCTAAGACAATAGATCCACAATTTGGGATAATCTTAAGAAATAGTAACTTATGTTGTGATACTGTAGGAGGCTGTCAAGAGAGAAAGTACATAGAGAAAAAACAGGCTGATCTGAAGGAAAATTAAACACTTGTTAGCATCCCCACGCCTGGGTAAATACCCAAAGGAAATGAAAACAGGCCATCAATGAGATACCTGCACTCTCAACTTCTTTCCACCATTATTTGCAATAGCCAAGACATGGGAACAACCTGCCAACAGGTGAATGGATAAAAAGATGTGTTATATATGTACAATGAAATATTATTTAACACTTTGCGTACCGCTCACGAGTTTTCTCGTGTTTTGCGGTCCTGTTAAGGACCGCGTCACGAGATGATTTAATTAACGTGCAGTTTGTCCAATATCGTGCGGTCCCTGGCGTGTGTCTTAGAGATTTCTACACGGTACGAAATGTGTTCATCATGAGAAAGGACATCTTGCTTTTTTGTGACAACATGGATGGACCCTGAGAATATTAGGTTAAGTAAAATAAATCAGACAGAGAAAGACAAATACTATATGATAGCACATACATATGGAATCTAAAAAAGCCAAACCCATAGAAGTAAGAAATAGTGGCTATTAGGGGGTTGGGAGGTAGGATGGGGAAAGGTGAGGTGATAGTCAAAGAGTACAAATTTCAAGGTTTAAGATGAGAAAGTTCTGAGGACCTAATATACTGCATAGCGAATACAGTTAAAAATACTGTATTTAGGTATTTTTATGTATGTATGCATGTATGATATAATTGACAGGTGCCAAGAGAACAGATCTTAAATGTTCTCCCCACAAAAAAAATAATGGTAATTATATGTTGTAATACAGACGTTAGCTAACACTATGGTGGTAATCAGTTTATAATATATAAGTGTACCAAATGAACATATTGTACACCTTAAACTTATGCAATATGTCAATTATATCACAATAAAGCTGGGGAAAATGTAGATACTAAAACAAAAAACTGTTTTAGCTCAAGAAATGTTAAACAGCTATGATTCTGATGTTTTTGTCTTTATTACATGTGAACCATAATTCCCCAAAGCAGTTAGATTATGTTTAAAGTTACCGTAGCACTGGTTGGTGTGGCTCAGTGTCAGCCTGTGAACCAAAAGGTCGCCGGTTCAATTCCCGGTTAGGGCACATGCCTGGGTTGTGGGTCAGGTCAAGTTGGGGAATGTGAGAGGCAACCAATTGATTGGTGTAGCTCTCACTCATCAATGTTTCCCTCCCTCTCTCTCTAAAAATAAGTAAATAAAATCTTTAAAAAGATAAGGTTATGGTAAATAGATTCTGAGTAAATAGAATCTTCTATTAAAAAAAGTTCTCTTTTAATTACACAGTTTTTAAAGTAATACCCATTTTTGGTTAAAGAGCACTTGAGCAAGTCACCTACTAGGTCGCTAAGTGGGCCTAAACTGGAATGTTTTCATCCAACAATCTCAAAAAGTACTCATTGGAAGTTTGTTAGCAATGCACTGCAGCACATTTTTAACATGTCCCGAATGAACTGCTGGAAATAGGTTATAAAAACAGGATCAAAACAAAATTACAAACCAATATTTTATAAAAAATACTTTTTCTGGAAAGGATAAAAATTTAACACTAATGAGCTAGTGAGAGTATAATTAATTTTTTACCTTTTATTATATACATCTCAGATTATTATATGATAGCATTTACTTTTTAAAAAAAAAAGATTTTATTTATTTATTTTTTTAGAGAGAGGAGAAGGGAGGGAGAAAGAGAGGGAGTAACAGCAATGTATGGTTGCCTCTCACATGGCCCTCACTGGGGACCTGGCCTGCAACCCAGGCATGTGCCCTGACTGGGAATTGAACCGGGACCCTCTGGTTCCCAGCCCGCGCTCAATCCACTGAGCTACACCAGCCAGGGCAGACAGCATTTACTTTTTAAAGCCAAGTCTAGAATATTTGATTTTCCCTTGTCGGCAAGTACAGATCAAATTGAGTATGTGTCAACCAAATCATTTCTCCTATTTTCCTAAAATGATAGCAAGACTAAGAACAAAAAAGACTGTGAGTGAGCTGCCACTTTCATATTTGGAAGAAGCAGAAGAGCAGGAGGGAACAAAAAGATAAAAAATTTGAAAGAGGAGCTATGAGATATGAAGACCAAAAGTTTCCTGAAGTTGAAGGCCAACTTCAGGAAAAGGAGTCCTAGGAGAAAAGGAACTATTTTAAGAAAAAATGAAGATGAACTCAGTTGGTTAGAGAGTTGTCCAGATGCTCCAAGGCTGCGGGTCTGACCCCCAGTCAGGACAGGTAAAAGAATCAACAAAGGAATGCATAAATAAGCTGAATA
Source organism: Micronycteris hirsuta (assembly GCA_004026765.1). Lineage (NCBI taxonomy): Eukaryota > Metazoa > Chordata > Mammalia > Chiroptera > Phyllostomidae > Micronycteris > Micronycteris hirsuta. The sequence continues at coordinate 28,427 of PVJI01006809.1, read as the reverse complement.
ACAAATCAATGTTTCTCTCTCTCTCTCTAATGAATAAGAAATAAAAAAATTAAAAAAATATATAAAAATACTTCTCATTAAAAACGCTAAGAGAGTCAAACAGAAAATAAAGAAACTATGACCTAGCAAGTCTGCACCTGGGAGTACATGCCTCCCCAAACTCTCCTATTGGCTCATACAGGGAAATGTAAAAAATGTTCATCACCACAACATCTATGGTGGGAGAGAGTTGATGGCAATCTGAGTGCCCATCACTAGGAAAAGGATCAATAAAATGTAAGTGCACATCACAAAATAAACCATGGAAATCAGACAAAAAGGATTCGAAAGAATGCAAAACAAATAATAGATGGATCTTAAAAACACAGTGCTGAAATTTTTAAAAAAGCAATGACATAACATAGTACCATTTAGATATACTAAAAATACATGTGAGAAGTTATCTGACAAAATCTAACATACCTTAATGATAAAAATACTCAACAAACCAGGAACAGAAGGGAAATTTCCCAACCTGATTAAGGGCATCTATGAAAAAGCCACAACTAACATCATACTTAATGATGAAAGTCTGAAAGCTTTCTCCCTAAACTCAGAGCAAGACAAAGATGCCCGCTCTCACTATTTCTATTCAACATTGTATTGAAAGCGTTAGCCAGGGCAATTAGGCAAGAAAAAGAAATAAAGGACATCCAAATTGCAACGAAAAAAGTAAAACTATCTCTGTTTGCAAATGAAACGATCCTGTATGCAGAAAATCTTAAAGAACCAACCCCCCTCACACACACACACAAACCCGTCTGAAGAGCTCACCAAAATTGCAGGATACAAGACCAACACACACACACAAATTTATGTATACTGGCAATGAACAAGCCAAAAATGAAATCAAGAAAATAATCAATTATTATGTTAGCATAAAAAATTAAACACTTAAGAATAAAAGTTTTAACCAAGGAAGAGCAAGGTCAGGGCACTAAAAATCACAAAACATTGGTTCCAAGAAATTAAAGAAGCATCCCCTGAGAAGACACTCTTCTAACTTCAGAGAGCTGGGCTCTCAAGAAACCAAAGGTAGTAAGAGTCAGTTTCCATTTTCATCCCTATTTGAGAAGCTGCTCGTATTTATGGACCTCTTGCCCCAGAAAGCCCCATAGTTTTGCATCCTTTCATGGGCTTCCTAAAACGTTCTGACGTTCAACCATGAATCATAGGTTGAAAGCTCTGCAGCACTAAGGAAAAAAAGGTACTTGAACAAAACATTAAAATGACATTAAAATTTCTATGATTTCAGAATGAATTTGGACTTATTATAGCTTTAAAATCAAAAGCAGATTAAGATAAACCTGAAAAGTATACACCATAATTCCATGACTTCCCTAACAAGAATACAGAAATCACTATTTGTTGGATCAGAAAAATGAGTGGAAAGAATATAGGATTTAAATCAAAGGACCTGAGTCCACTTTTATTTCAGTCACTTAAAAGCTAAATTACAACCTCATGGACTTGTTTTCATTCGCAGCCGATAAAAACATGACCCCAGTGCCCTAGCGAAGTTCAAGTGACCAAGAGAGAAGCAGTCTGCTTTCCCACAATGTACAATTACGAAATGTTATCTGCCATGACTGGGAAGGATATTATGGGAGCAGACAGAAAGGGCAAGAATACTTTGTCTTGGAGGACTAGAAAGGGCTTTCCTGGAGAAAGGAGAAGAGACATCTAAACAAACAAAAAAGTGTTTTCAGGAATGAATGTGTTTATGTGTGTGTATGAACATTAGTAGCACAGGCCACTGATAGGCCAGAATGGCTTGAGGTAAGACTATATAAATCAATGAGACCGGGCTATGTCATGACATGTATGCCTTGTTAACAAAAGATGAACTTAATTTTAACAGTGTACTGAGGAACCATTTAAAAGTTTTAAATAGGACAACGACAGGAACACATCTGCATTTTCCAAAAGATCACTCTGGCTACTAAGTATAGCACAGACTGTTGGGGGCACAGAGTCATTCACTATTATTAATAGGTAACTTATTGTTACAACCACTACTATGAAGATACAATAATATAAAAGTAACTTATGGTCCATGCTCTTGAAGATCTCATGGTCCAGTGAGGGGAAACAAGAATTTATACAAGTAATTTAAGTAATCTGTTAAGACTACCTCCACTGTATAGAAATACAGAAGAGGACAGAGCACTACAAAGGATAACCTACAGCTGTAACTCTGAACAAAGAAGATTAAAAAAAACAAAAGATACAAAGAAAAGAAAGGATATTCTAAGCAAAGAGAACAGCATATACAAGGACATGGAAAAGTTAACATACAGTGGAGCAAAAGTAGGTTTATGGTTGTTTGTATGGAAAATAATAGAATACATAATAAATAGTAATACAAGAATAAATTGTTTCGCATACTCACAACCGTAAACTTACTTTTGCTTCACCCTGCATATAAATAAACAGCCAAATGTGACTCATGAACTTAGTGTTTAAATGAAATTATTGAATAAGGTTAGACAAACATAGAAGTACCACCCCTACTTATTTAGTTCCTCATACACTTAAAGGCATTGTTATTTTAATAATGGGAGTCTCTGATGCCATTAGAGATTCTGATTATTGGTCATATCTGTGTTTTTTAAAAGATAACACTGCAGCATAACAAAACATAATAAGAATGGGAGCAAGAAATACAAATAGGAGGCTGTTAAAGTAGTCTAAGCAAGAAATGACAAGACCCTGAATTAAAAGTGGCAAAGAGGAGACAATATGACCTATTTCACAAGTAGGACAAAAGAAATCTCAGGTGCCCTAAGAAATGCCACCTTTTAAGGGGTAGGCAGAATAGAACACTAGTGAGAGCCATAGAAGGAAACTCAAGAAAGGGTGTAGTGTCACATTAACAGAAGGAAAAGGTAAGAGAAATGAGAGAGGTAAAGTACTTCATGAGTACACACATTCATTCACACACATACAGAAATATACAAATGTATGTATTTTTTACAGTCTGCTGACAGCTCCTACAAGCGATGCCCCAGTAGCAATGACTTCATCTAAAGCCTGGACTTTGGTTTCTAAATATTGTTTCCCACCACAAGGAACCAGAGCTTCTTAGAAATGGCTGATTTCAGGGCTGGGTAAGGGGAAGTACAAGATGAGCCTGGAAGAGCATATTAAAAAAATAAAACGGAGCCCTGGTTGGTGTGGCTCAGTGGATTGAATGCCAACCTGTGAACCACAATGGCACACGTTTGATTTCCAGTCAGAACACATGCCTGGGCTGCAGGCCAGGTGCCTGGCTGGGGGTGTGCAAGAGGCAGTCAACTAATGCTTCCCTCTAATATGGATGTTTCTCTCCCTTTCTTTCTCCCTCCCTTCCCCCTTCTCTGAAGATAAATAAATAAAATCTTTTAAAAAATAAATACAATGGAGATGTCAAAACAAACGGAAGGGATCTTATAGAATCTCAACGCCCAAATAAGGGACAATTTCATTTAAGCACTGAATAATGGAACTAATAAATCATAATTCACTGAGTAAAAACAATAAACCATGAGCCTAAACTGATATAAATCAATGAATTAAAAACTAAATGGAAAAGCAGGGAAAGCTCTTATTTATGAAAGAATGGCAACCAAAAAAACATAGAAGTAAAGGAATGATAAATTAGAAAACCACCACCTGGCAACCATCATAGTTATGTGATTCAGGCAAATTCACTGGATGTTGAAACTAAAGGATAAATTTGATGGAAAAGCAGAATATTTACATATTCCCAAAAGTGCTCCTATGTGATACTGTTTAATTAGAAAGGGAAAAACAGTAACCTTACATTGGAGAAAACTGGTGGACTCCACCTTAACTAAGTGATCAAAGTTGGTGATGCCAAAATGGAACAACTCAACATCATGTGAAGAATACTACTGGAATATTCCTAATCAAAAATGTATAACCTAAATCCAAATAAAAGAAAACCTGACAAGCCAAAATTGAGAAATATTCTAAGAAATTCAAAAGTATTAAAAAATGTGAAGTTTAACACTCTGGCTGGTGTAGCTCAGTGGATTGAGTGCGGGCTGGGAACCAAAGGGTCCCGGTTCGATTCCCAGTCAGGGCACATGCCTGGGTTGCGGGCCAGGTCCCCAGTGAGGGCCATGTGAGAGGCAACCATACATTGCTGTTTCTCTCCCTCCCTTTCTCCCTCTCTTTAAAAATAAATAAATAAAATCTTAAAAAAAAAAATGTGAAGTTTATAAAAGCAAAGAAAAACTGAGGAACTATTCCAGATTAAAGGATTATTAAACTAATACAATTCAAGGTAACTCTTGCTCTCAGGTTAGAGTCTGGAATAGAACAAAAATATATATATTTTTTGCTACAGAGAACATTATATGCATACCTGGCAAAATATGAATGAAGTCTGTTGATTATATAAATAGTATTGTCACTATATTTTGTTGATTTTGATATGTCTACTGAAGTCATGTGGAAGAATGTCCTTGTTTTTATGAAATACCTTTGTACACACTGAAATTCTAGGGGCAGTAGGTGTCTTATTTGTAACTTACTCTTTAAAAAAAGTTAAAAAACTTTAGGAAAAATGATATGGCAAATTTGGTAAAATGTTAAGTCGGGGGATCTGGGTCAAGGGCTTAAAAAATTTTTAGACTTTTTCTACATTTGTCACTAAAATGTGTATTACTTGCAGAATACATACACAAGAGTATGCCTGCAGTTTTCTGGTATGTCTAAAATTATTTAAGGATTTTAAAAAATTTAAGATTAATAATTTGTATTTTTAAATTGTGATTACATATAAAACTACATTATAACAACTTACCTAGATTAAAAAATTTCTCATTTCCAACTAACTTGATCATGGTCCTGAGGGAAAAACAGTATTCCTTAAATGTCTCTTCTAGCCCAGTAATGTATATATTCTCCCACTTCTCAGATAGCCCTATATCCAAATAAAGTAATTTTCCCTAAACAGTCATTAAAAAAAAAAGCTAACTTCATGCCCTATAAAAACATGATCATGGGAAACAGATGTCGTTAGGGAAACAGAGTTAAGGGCTCACCCAAAAGAATTGTCAAAATGACTTCACTCAATATTAGAATGTGAAGAGCGGCCAGACTCTGTACTCTACTGTTTAGAGCAGGTGCTGGCAAACTTACTCTGGAAAGGACAGGGCAGTAAAGATTTTAGGCTTTGTTGGTCATCCAGCCTCTGAAGGAATTACTCAGCTCTACCACTGAAGTACAAAAGCAGCCACAGACAGATGTAAATGAACAAATGTGGCTGTGCTAAAAAATTTATTTACAAAAACAGGCCGTGCTGCAGACTTGGCCAACCCATGATTTATATTAAAGTATTTATCCAATAATAACAAAAGGAACTACTAATAAGTTTAAGGCCACATTTGCCATTTACCAAGGACATAAAAAAACTTCAACGTTCTTGGGAAGTGATTCCAAATTTTAAAGAAAAGGATAACCAACATTGATCTTTATGGATACAGAATTCTCTCTACTAAGGATTTTGAAATTTATTACAGAAATCCAGGGGCCAAAATTTCATGTAAAATATTAGCTACAGATCACAGTTCCAAGCAGTGATTCAAACTCTTCAGTTAGGTAACTCAACATTTTATTTCTGCAGAGAGTTTAGAGCTCAACTTTCTAAGAAAATAATGTTTGTTGTATTAAAGATAATGTCTGGAGAGAAAGATGAAAGATAAGAATAAGAATGGTCATTAGGAAGAGTCCAGCTTATTACATGTACAGAATGTGGTCCCTAAATCATCTAATTCAGGTGTAACCGTAACTTCCTGGAATTAATTATAAAGAGACGCACATCCTATTACCTAAGTGTCTGCAAGACAGGCTCTGGAATCACTAGCCATCACAATCTATCGAGTGTTTAATTACAACTGAAACTGTGAAATTCACAGGGACCTTACCTCTTTCTCTCATGATCCAAATGAATGAAGATTTTCCAGTCAAGTATAATTAATCACCACTCATAACCAGCTGTTTTGCCCTGTGAGGTCTAGGGTATATTTTCAGCATGAAGGGTGATGTACAACAATTCCTTTTGCAAACAGAAATATATGCACATGTCCCTGCTGAAAATGTAGCCCAGTAAATTTGCTTGTGAAAGCGAAGACATGCTCATGTGTAGCAATGTGCTAGGTGGTGTTTCTTGTTTTGGTCTACTTTGGGAGTCAAAATGTGTAAGCCTTGTGAAGCCGAGGCAAGGCAGTGGTCCTGTGTATAGAGGGATAGAAAAAGTAGCTCACTTAATCCTTTCTTGCCAGGAGTCGGGATTTTCCCAGAACGACGTCCATTGTCGGCAATGGACACACCAAAATAACGCCGGCGCCAGTGAGTTAACCACCTCTGTCCTCTTTTCACCTATTATATTTTTCATGCATCATCCAACTTCCCAACCATCTTCCTGTTTCTTCACAGAATGCACTCTAGGTTCTTGTTTTTCTTCAGCACGAAGTTGAAAATGGAGTTGAGAAAAGGAGACACATGGTCAGCTGGTGATGTTAACAAGCTCCTTGCTGCCCTGAGAAGCTAGATGGAAATGGTTCAAGTTACAAGAGGGATCATCATCAGATCTGGGAGGACAAAGAGTAATTCATGAAGCTTCATTCCCTTCCCTCCCACCCTTTTTCATTTATTGATGATCCCTATAGTCTGCCTTCACAGCAAAATAAAGATTAAGGAATCTGAAGCAACCTCTTTCAGTTCTTCACTCCATCCAGTGTGCAGAAAGGCCAACTGGAGCAAATGTCCAGCAACGTTAAAGTGGCCCCAAAAGGTCAGGGAAGCTCAGAGTGGCTAACATAACCACAATCTTAGATCAATGTTCTTTTTGTTTTGTTTTGTTTTGTTTCCTTCAGGGAGCTTTCATTTTGATCTCTGCATACAGAGGAGGAAACTGAGGCACAGTGATGACAAAATGACTTCCCAAGGTCAGATCAATGTTTTTTAGTATGATCTCAGAATTAACTTCAGCAACTAACACTGCTTGGCAACAGGTGCTAAGATTGGGTGAATAAGACATTTTCTTTCCCTGCCAATGTTTACTTGAACACATAGGTGGAAGTCAGACAGAAGTAGTTAACTCTTTCAATGCCGGATAGTATGCATATACTGTATAGTAATCACATCTTGTCAATGTGTTTCTCTTTATAAAATGTTCAAATTATGGATTCCTAAATTCAGAGTTCCTGTTAGATGCTAGCTAGAGTATTTTTTTTAAGGACAACCATAACCATAGTTTTGAAATTAGAACCACTGTAAATGTTAATACAACAACGGATGAATTAAAAACCCAGCACCAATGTGCAACAAAACATCACAGTTCAGTTAAGCAAAAACATTTCTCAGTAATGTAACTCTAGATGGGTAATGATTCCAGAGCAAAGTAAAGTTTGAAGAAAGAGGATTTTATTTAATGACTCCCTTAATGCTAAGAATCAGGATAAACCCAAAGTATACAGAGTAAAAAGGATATATTTTAAGTATGAATAAAATTTTAAACTTTAAATCAAGAGGACCATCAAACTACACAGTACTGTGCAATTGCTTTAATCTTTCTCATAGAAATAGGGAGGATAACAAGCAGGGGAAGAAATAATTTTGTAGGACTCAAGAATAATTCATAGCACTACAATTACAATAAAAAACTACCACATAAACAAAAACATTCACTTTCTCCAGAGTTTAAGAAGAGACAGGGTTTTAAAGAATTATGATGATTGTCTTTTTTTGTTTAATTATGTCAACCAGAGACTTCTCGGGCAAAGGTGAACCACTATAACTCCACTGTCTCTGTAAATTTATAAGGGCTTTTCTAGCCCACCTGTGTACTTGTCGCCATTTCCACCTTCTGTAATGAGCCAGCCACAGTACAGGATCTGCTAGCAGTCTCTATATGTGAGGAACTTCTTCCAGGGAAGAATAAGGCAGGCCTTAAATAAAGGTCCACCCAAGTGACTGACTCAGCATCTCTCTCAATTAATTGCAATTCCAGGTCCTATAGTTCACATGTTGTGTCACAGTCAGATTTACTTTGAGTCCTTCCTTTTAGATTTATAAAAAGGTCAGATTTCATAAGGCTTAGTAAGGCTGAGTTTATGCTGAACTGTGAGTGATGAAAAAGCAGCATGTATAAGAGCTCAAATGGATAAATGAGCTGAAACCACACCATACTTAAAGAAGGGTCTCAACACAGCAAATCGCAAATGCCAAAATAAGCACAGTGCACAACCAACCAACTACTCATTTTGCTCAGTGTAAGGCCAGTTCCATAGGGGTCAAATCGCAGGATTTAATAGGTGAGCTTTGTAGTCATAATTGGGGATAGGAGGATTCAGGTATCCATCTTGCTGCAATAGATCTGTACTGCTGGTTTATCTGGTTGTTTCACCTCTAGCAGAAGAAAGGAGGAACAGAAAAACAGAAGCTAGAAATGTAACCTGTTCCCATAGGATCCTCAAGACCTGGGTCCCAGATCTAGATCCCTTACAGCAGAAATGTACCACATCTCTCCTAGGCTCATCCTGTCACTCACTTCTGTGTTTATCCAGGAGCCAGACGGGGTTTTCTGCAAAGCAAACTCTGCACACTTTGCTACCTTAAGAGGTGATTATGTACATATTAGGCCTAAGGGCCCCACATCTCTCTATTTTCCCTCTAGATAGCATCTTTTGTGGAAAGAAACAGGCATTTAAAGATAGATCTATTTCAGACACAGTATCGGAACTGAATACCAACTAGCTACATATAAAGTTGTTTTACTGGAATAGAAATTTACATCAAATCATTTTTGCTGAAAAGATACTAAACTACCTTGGTTTTCCAATTAACTTTTTATTTTAAATTAATTTTCAGTTAATCCAATAAATTTCCAATTAATTTAAACATTCATTTTTTTCTTATATAGACTCTTACACAGAATTTTCAAATAGAGAATCATACAATTGTTACACAAAGAATTTTTTGCTTTTGTTTTCAATGTAAAGAGTGCTTGAATAACTAAATTCCCTTTTGTGATACACTTTTCTAAATGAGGAAAAGGGGATATTTGCATATTAGTTTGGCTGGTATATCTCTTGCCAAGGTTTAAAGATGTCTGAGACATTTGTAATTCCCTGACAGTAAGATACTATTCCATTTTTCAATGTATAGCTAGAAAAATAGATAATTCGATTTAAAGCTTATGCAACTGTAAACCTGAGTGATTCAGATTAAAATGAAACAATGTTTTCTTACCTTTAGGTCTTTCCAACTGTCCAGGAGCCTGGTGGCCAAACCACTTATATCTACCGTTTTATCTGTCTGCTCCTGGCTCCTCTCACTCTCCACATCCGACACACCCTCCTCTTCGTCTTGCGACGGCGTTTCCTCAGCAGTGTGCTCTTCTAGCTTTGTGCCACTGCTTGCTTTAGGCTCTATTTCAATGTCAGCCTCTGGTTCAGACGTGGGTAGCTTACTGGCCTCCACAGCAATTTCACTATCAACCTTAGATTCAGGCAGCTGTTGTGTGAGTAGCTGTTGTGACTGTAACTCCTCCTCTTCTTCTCCAGGGATGCTTTCTAACTGCTCGAGGTCCTCTTTGCCATCTTTGCCTTCTAGCTCACTGATAGCATCAGAGATTGCACTGTCCATGCTATTTTCATTTATAATTTTAAGTCTGCGAAACATGAGCTTCTTGGGGGTGTCTGTGTCACCTTCAGCGCTCAGCTTGGTGGAAGGATCAGGTGTGTTGAGTGGTGTGTGAGCCCGTGACGTATTCTCACTAGAATACCCATCTCCTTCACTCAATGGAGGAACAGCAGTCTTGGTCTGAGACCAACGTTGAATAACTGGAAGTACTTTGCTTTCCTCCAACATATTTTTAGTAGGAATAGGTAAGTGTTCCAAAGTCTTTATAATCTGATTAAATACAACAACAACAAAAAAATCACTTTGTACAGACGACTTTTCAAACCTCTGGATGGGGGTCAGATCATTTCTGCAGGAGCAGTGGGGTTTCTGTTACTGTCTTATTAGACTAAGGCATAAGTTTCTATAGTCACAAAAGGATTTAAATGTCATATATTTTTTTCTATAGAAGGGAAGGAAAAATTTTAATAAGACTCAACAGCAAGAATAAAATATGCAGTAGGTTACTGCTCACAACATCATATAGGTAGGATTGATTAATATTAATATTCCCTACCAGTTCTCAAACCTGAGTAGATTTTTAAAAATACATATACTATTAGACCTTACCTAGGGAATCTTTTTCTAAAAAGTTTCCCAAGTGACTGTTACAGGCATGGGAACTATGCAACAACATATATTTAAATGATATCTCACACACACAAAAATGTGTATATTTACTTATTTCTTTATACCCTTTGATAAATATCTGTCTAGCAAAGACTCTCTCTTTATTCAGAAATAATCAACCCCCCCACTCTAAAATCCAAGAATTTCTTCCAAAGTATAGCCTGCAATGTAGTTCTACCAAAACCCCAAAGTTTCCCCAACTTCTCCTTATTGCCAAATCTCCTGGGAGAATGAAGGCAAGACAATCACTAATTTGCCCACTCCCATGTTTGGTTCTGTTTTGTTTTTTAAGAGTATTATTAAACAACTTTGGGATTATATTAGAAATTATAATTAAAAGGAACTATATTTAGCCCTGACTGGTGTGGCTCAGTTGGTTGAGACTTGTCCTATAAGCTGAAAGGTCATGGGTTCAATTCCCAGTCAGGGCACATGCCTGGGTTGTGGGTTTGGTTCCAGCCAGGGTGCACATGAGAGGCAACCAATTAATGTTTTTCTCTTATATCAATGTTCCTCTCCCCCACTTCCAACCTTCCCCTTTCTTTAAGATCAGTGGGCATGTCCTCAAGTGAAGAATGAATGAATGAAACAATGAATGAATGAATGAATGAATGAAGTAAGAACTACATTTAAACCAAGTTAGGATATTGTTTACTTCATGGGAAGGTATAAATCACAACTCCACTAAAAATGCTGCCATTGAACATTTACTTAGATCTTTTAAAATATTTATTTATTCCTAAAAATGTTCCTGCCCTTGTCATTCACAATTCAGCTCCTTGCAAATTTTTTAGAACCTCAGAATTTAAGTTCCATATGGTTTCCTATCTTTTAAAAGTATGGTTTTAGCAACATACTGGATCTTTTACTTAAGTATGATATTATATCTTGTTCTCTTAGTTCCCAGCTATGTAGTACCAACTTTAAAAAAATACTATCAGAAAAACCACAGGGCAAACTCTTAATTGGGATGACACTGGGTATTAAAAACACTTAATACCAGCAGCAAATATAACATTAAATTCATTATCTCTGATATTACCACATACCACCAACCTATACAATCAGTATAGTGGTTTTAAGAAACAAGCAAGTTGGCCCTGACTGGGTGGCTCAGTTGTTTAGAGCGTCATCCCGGTACACCAAAAGGTTGTGGTTTCAATTCCTGGTCAGGGAACACACCTAGGTTGCAGGTTCAGTCCCTGGCCGGGGCACATACAGAGGCAATCAATCAATGTTTCTTCCTCTCTGTCCTTTCCTCTCTCTCTAAAATCAATAAATACATATACATCTTCAGGTGAGGGTTACAAAAAAGAAAGGAAGAAACAAGCAAGATGAATGTGAACTTACCTCTTCCTGAAGCTTCTGGTTACTTTCCCGGCCTTCACCTAGCTCTGCCATCCAGATCCACAACAAAGACAGCCCGTGGCGCTCCAGGAAGGACTTCAGGCAAGACTGTGAGTGTGTGTTCTTCGTGGTGGAAGGGAAGCAGGACACAGGGTGTTTTGTGGGGGTCGGGAGTGGAGAGAAGAATACCAGATAGAGCATTAGAGACGAACCATGGAGAGAACTAAAGAGTTAGTGTATATTAAAAAAAAACCCTAGAAACTATTTTAACTATAACTAATAAATGCTTTAAAGTAAGGTATTATAATCTTTTTTTGATACCCATGATGTATCTTTTCTACTTCATTAAAGTAGAAAATTATATAAATATTAATGTCATTCACAATGAAATCCAATCAGAAGGACTAAGAAAAAATTACATTCACCATTTTTACTGAAAAAGCTGAAACTATAAAAATTAGTCTTTAAATAACTTTCTTTTCTTTCAGATGCTTCTTCAAAGGCTTTTTTTCTCTTAAACTTTTTTTTAATCATCCATTTTTTATTATCCACCTTCTTGTTGCATATCTAATAAACTGGAGTAAATGAGATTACTGTTACAATTTCTTGCTTTGAGATCCTGTGGTAAAAATGGCTTTCTTATGCTAATAATCAAGGGGAAAAAATTAGAAAGTGTCATGAACCGTTGCACACAAAAAAATCCCACCATGGTCTCTGGCTACAGAGAGAAAGCAAGTAAGATCTACTAATAAACTAAATGATAGTGAACTCTTAAGCCATATTTAAGAGTACAACCTTTCAAAGTCATGTAGAATTTACATCTCTATTTTAAAAATAAGAGTAATTCTTCTCATCAGAATTATTCCTTCTCCACTCATTTATTCTGAATTGTAGTTTAAATGTCCCACCTCAAATTCAGAAATAAAACATAAATTAATATCAAAGTGTTCACCTGTATGAGCTTGAGACAGGTAAGTTTCTGTTCCAAAGTTTCAATTCTAACCATTAGCCGGGATAAGCTGAGCACCTGATTTTTATCAGAGAGTCCCTCACCATTCTCCATCAGAGCTTCTAGCTCTCCATCCACCTACCACAGCAAAGAAAAATATCTGGTTATAAAACAACAACAATACCAAAAGCCTCACAGTATCTAAAAATCAACCCCAAAATTTGCTCAACCTCACCAGTAATAAGGAAAATGCAATTAAGACCATAATGAAAAAGCACTTGTTATATGCCAAGTATAACTCTAAAGTACTAAAGACATTGCAATAAACCACCACAAAAATATCTGCCCTTGTCAGAAAGAAATTCAAGCATTAGATTGAAAAATAAAATATTTGTATCCCTAATGCCTAGCAACTGTACTCCTAAGAATAAGCCCTTCAGAGAATCGTAAGAATGCTCACTGAACAACCGTTCATAATAGCAAAAAACTGCCAACAACTGAAATGTCTGTGGCCAGGAGGGATAAACTGGCCTGTTCACACAATGGGAGTATTATACCACAGTGAAAGGAATCAAGTGCATCCAAATGCAACAACATTCATCAATCTTACAATGTTATGTGAAAAAAGCAAATTCCAAAAGATTACATATTGCATGAAACTGTTTTTGGGTACCTCAAAACCAATTTTTTTTTATAGCTACGTATCTGAAAAATCTGTTTTAAAAAGGTAAGAAAGCTAAGACACAAAATTCAAAGACAGTGGTATCCTCTAGGGGCTTAGCAGGAAGAAGGAAACAGAAGTGCTCACAATGGTTTACATTATAATTATGCATTCTACCTTATATATATTCTTTGGATGTTTCAGATATTACATTTCAATAATAGGGAAAAAATAAACCTATCAAAGGCTGTTTTCCAGCTGTGCTGTAGTGGTAATAAAGATGTCATAGAACTTACAATTGTGAAGATAAAATTAATTCATATGAAAATGAACAATGAAGCATTACTGTTAATGTTAAAAACCAAAGAGGCCTAAGAAGGAAGGGAGTGGTTAGAGTGAGAGTCACCAGAAATGAACTTGTAGAAGTAGAAATAGAAATAGTAAGATAAAGAGGAAGGAGAGGGTGAACGAGTTAGAGGGAAAAGCCTGAACAAAGAGAAATGGGAATTTATGACAGTGCACAGATCAGGTTAGCTGGAGTGGATTATGGCATGGTGAGAAACTGAGATTTTGTCACCAAAAGGAAGGCTGGTGTTAGATTAGAAGATCTCAGTAATATAAAATAATCTGGATTTTGATGCAACTAAGCAAGAGAGCTCTATTACTGAATCCAAAACAGGGGAGTAATATCAAATCAAAATGGATTTTGAGAATAATTAGTGTGGTAATAACAATGAAATCTAAATAAGATAGAGACTGAACAAGAAGAGATATAAAGACAGCATTAAATCAACTTGTCATGAAGTCAGTCTAGAATGGCTGATAAAAAATTAGAGAAAAGCAAATACAAAAGAGTCTTAAGAAAATTTTCTGTTACTTAACTGGCTAACTATCATCTCAATTAATAGAACCGGAGACAACGCACTAAACATTTCATATTAATACCTCAAAACTCACATTATGGTAAAGAACAAATATAAATTCGAAAATATAAAATGCTGCCTATCAGAAATTGAAGATATGTAAACTCATTTTTTTCCTTCTAAAAAATACATTTAAAGCTCATTCTTTTTCATTTCCAATATAGTTTCTTAAATTTTGAATAGATTAAAGACATGAACAGAAAAGCCTCTTTATAGTTAAATTTTAATCCAAGACAGACAATTTCCTCAAAGATGTTTTTTTCCTTGCATATCCTAAATGTAAAACTTCCTGTACCCCAAATTCTAGAGGACTAATATAGGGAAGACCAAGGACTTTAAATTCACTTTCCCCACCAAAAGCAACAGCCAGAACCCTCCTTTAGATGGTTTTGAGATGCAAATACTTCACTGGGTTAAGAGCTGGGTTATCATTATTTGTAATTAGGCATGTAATGGATTCTATAACTCTGAAAACTCAAGAGACAAAACTGAGTTGTTACTTTCATTCATCCAATAAACATGTATGGAATAGATACTACTATAATTAAGGCACTCCTAGAATATTATAAAGTAGTAATCTTATCTTTTACCTAAAGATAAGGAAATAAACAGTAAAAATGCAGAAACTGAAGTATAAATAAAATTTTGCAAACAAAATACAGAGGCAAACAACTTTTGAGCATTCCTACTTTAACGATAAGCTTAATGGCCATATCGATGTATGTAAAAGTAAGTATGGCAATCTCAATGGTGATATGATACAGCTTCCATAATTTTGGATAAAGGTGACAATCAATTGTGGAATTAATAACTTTTAGTGGAATTATCAACTTTTAGGATACATGGTGGGGGCAAGGGACGACTGAGTTTAACTGCTTTCGTTAATTTACATTTACTAAAAGTATTATTCTTTCTTATTTTAGTCTTTGAATTTTATTCTTTTCTTTATTGTAGTTTTCCCCATTACCATAGTCCCCTTACAACCCCCTCCTCGGAGCAATCACTACACTGTTGTCCATGTCCACATGTCCTTTTTTTCTCCATCCCTTTACCCCCATCCTTTCCCCACCATAGCTGTCATCCTGCTCTCCATCCTGCTCCCCATTTTTCTTCTTAGTTCAGTTTGTTCATTAGATCCCACATATTATTTTCATTTATGGGTCACCACCTTCCAAAAAGGATTTGAGTTAAATAACTACAAATTAACATATAAGTATAAGAAGAATTAGGATGTATTTTAATAAATTATTTATAATTGGAAGTTTATATGTACATTTATGCACAATTCTATAGCACTTAAAAATTTATTCTGTTAAGTATTTAATGAGCCCAGAAAATTATTTATTCTCAAGACTCAACAATAAGGAACAAACAACCTGATTTAAAAATGGGCCAAAGATCTTGATAGACACCTCGCCAAAGAAAATATACAGATGGCAAATAGCATATGAAAAGATGTTATTAAAAAAAAAATAAAAACTCATTCTTTTTTAATACTTAAATATTTTTTTAACTATGAACTGTCTTTAACGGGTCTAAGCTCCATTTTTAATACCTTCAGATAAAACATAGTGTATAGCCCTGGGTGGAGTGGCTCAGTGGATTGAGCGCTGGCCTGTGAACCAATGGGTTGCCGGTTCGATTCCCAGTTGGGGCACATGCCTGGGTTGCGGGCCAGGTCCCCAGTACAGGGCATGCAAGAGGCAACCACACATTGATGTTTCTCTTCCTTCTTTGTCCTTCCCCTCCCCTCCTTCTAAAAATAAATACACAAAAAATATTTTTTAAAAACCGTAAGAGCAAGGAATAAAAAATATTTGCCAACCAAGGGTTAATATGGGGGATGATAAAGACTAGTGTCATTAACGTATTCTTATTAATAGTTAAAATATGCAAAACTGTATTTTAAACTGTTGCTATATTGTCATC
Source organism: Micronycteris hirsuta (assembly GCA_004026765.1). Lineage (NCBI taxonomy): Eukaryota > Metazoa > Chordata > Mammalia > Chiroptera > Phyllostomidae > Micronycteris > Micronycteris hirsuta. The sequence goes on along the minus strand of PVJI01006809.1, from coordinate 12,253 downwards.
TCCACTACCAAACCAAAAGAAGTTCTAAGACTCACATTTGGGAATTCAAGAGGTGCAACTTCTGTGATTCTATTCAACTATACCTATTCAGAACTTAGACATGCAGCCCTGGGTGGGTATGGGTCAGTGGACTGAATGCCGGCCTGCGAACCAAAGGGTTACCAGTCTGATTCCCAGTCAGGGCACATGCCTGGGTTGCAGGCCAGGTCTCTAGTAGCCAGTGTGCAAGAGGCAACCGATCAAGGTATCTCTCACTCATCAATGTTTCTCTCCTTTTCTCCTTCCATTCCCCTCTCTCCAAAGATAAATAAAATCTTAAAAAAAAAAAAAAGAACCTAGACATACAGAAGGGGATTTCGTAGGAGACAATACAAGTAAAACTAAACTGGAGTCATACTCTTCATTAGAGTCAAGGACAAACAACCCTTCTATAAACCTAGATTTATACTAGGTCATTCCTCTACCTGGGCAAAGTTTCATCTAAAATATTCTTATTCCAAAATAACTTCACATCTAGAACCCATGACTTCAGTCCATCAAATGACTGGATTCACGTTACACCTAATTCAGTCTATGATACCAAGACCTACACTGATATTGACGTACTGTTACCAGAATTAAAAAAAAAAAAAGCAAACAAAATACAAGAACACCTACACTTTGGCTCCTTGGGGTTGTTCTTCAATCTTATCAGGAAAGTAGAAAGCAGAAAGGATATTGGTATGATGGAGGTATAACCACCACCCAAGAAACCACCATATTATAAGGACACTTCCTATCAATAATGTAGTTTTTAAAAGTATGTTTATTAAGTAAGTTTTGAAAACAGGAAATAGCCAAAGGGAAGTTTTTATGAAGATTTTAGCTTAGGTCAATATGTTTAATGACTATTTTGTAGTTGTTCTGATAAACTATCAATTGCATGAAATAAGAGCTAAAAATAAATGCAACCTAATGGAGTTTAAAGAAAAATTTCCTGTAATAGTCAAGTTGAAAAGGCTAATAGGCTAGGATCCAGTGACCACTTCCATGGATACACCCTTGAAGAAACATGTACAGAAGAGAAACATACAAAGATATTAACTTTTGATATTAAGACCAAAGAGATGGAAACACAAGTGTCCATTAGTAGGAATATATGTAAGTAAACTGTTGTATGATGAAAAATTTTACAGCAGTTAAAAATGTTTATTCACTTACACATGTATATTAACATGGATCAAATTTTAAAATAAGAGTTAAAAACAAATTGCAGATATATACATATTAAACCTTTCTAAAACTCCACATAAAACGCAATATATTTTAAAATGCAGAAAAATTGGCTGTTATAACCAAATCTGTCTGAGTTGGGAGGGGGGACTGCTCTCTACAGTTTGACTGCAGTACAACAGTGGTTGGGAGCAAAGACAAGAACTCGATGAGCTCATTTCCATCCATCCTCTACTGGGTGAGCTTGCAACCTCTCTGAGCCTTTGTGTTCTCGTCTATAAAAGAGGGAAAGTCCTTGTACCTAACTTAAGGAAGGGCTTATTGTGAGAATTAAATGAGTTAAGATGTCAAGTACTTAGAAGAGTGCTTGGCACACAGTTACATTACATGTTCTCTATAAAGAGCACTGAAGCGCATACAATACTCAAAAGAACTTTTTTCATATTGAGTGGTAGAAACATGGGTGTTTGTTATAAGTTCTCCTTTTTCACATTTTTTAAATGGCCCTTTTCATTTTTTGATAGTTGTGTCTTGTTACAGAATTCATGTTCTACACAATTAATTCTCTCCAATTAATTTGGGCTTAATGACATCATCTTTCAACCATTATCTGCTCCCCCCATGATGTCTTCTATCTCATTTAAACAGTAAGATGAATGTTATTTATAATTCTTAACATTATTTTTTCCTAAAAAAGTCTAGGAATGAGCTAACTACAAAAGATCTCAGTGGGAAAGCTCCTTCTCCTAGCCCTCCACTAAGACTTACAGGTCTGGGGATGGTCTCAGAAATGTATATTTTCATTATGGACCTTGCCAGGTGGTTATATAAGGCTAAGAAACACTGCTCTGAAAAAGGAATTTTTGTAAAAAAGGAGGAGAAATATACAAAACACACACAACGTCCTTGTCCCAGTTAAGAGTCCTTTTAGTAACAAGATGTGTCCCACCTCTAGTAGTGACTCAGGTGAGCTGGAGTAGAAAGAGGCTTCAACTACTGTTCTCAAGAATTAAATAAAAAGACCATCTGAGACTATTCCTTTCTCACTCTGGGGTTGCCTGTTACCTCTCAAAATTTACTTTACATTCTAAATAGGGTTTTCAGAGATTTTAAGAACACTTGCAAACTTTAGAGTTCCAAACAAAAGACAGACCAATATTAAAAGATTAAGAATACAGATCAACCTTAAGTGAGCTAACAGAAAACATTTTACTGTACTTAGAATTAGGAGTTTTATAGGCTCTGAAAAACTATTAGCCTGTGCGTTTTCAAGATGACTTCAGCCTTGGCTGGTGTAGCTCAGTGGACTGAGCGCCAGCCTGTGAACCAAAGGGTCATAGGTTTGATTCCCAGTCAGGGCACATGCCTGGATTGCAGACCAGGTCCCTGGTGGGGGGTACATGAGAGGCAACCACACATTGATGTTTCTCTTCCTCTCTCTCTTCCCCTCTTTCTAAAAATAAATATTTTTTTAAAAAGGATGACTTCATTAGTTCTCAAATGTATCCAAACATTTTAGAGTTCTAATCTTTATGAACCTGAAATAAAAATAGCAACCATCCACCCTTCTTTTCAATGATTACCTCACCTGATCCTGAATTTCTCTGGTTGCAGTTTTGACTTTTCAAACACCAATCAGAAAAGCTCCCTCCCCTTCTTAAAATGCACACGGTGAAATATTAAAGAAAAACGGAACACTTACTGAATCCTTCTTACGAGATCGTTCCTTCTTCATTTTCCCACCTGCTGCTCTGATGCTGACTCTATTCTCTCCTCCCAGGTAACCTCGGCAATTAGCTGACCCACAGAAACATTTCTGAGCTTCTTTTCTGTTTAAGGAGCACAGGAAAGATGTCAGTGTGTAAAAGCAAACCACATAAAAATGTTGACAATACAACAATTAGAAGAGGGAAGTCAATCCAACCTAAAGAAAACAAAAACAATTATTTTGAGACTTCAAAAAACCTTACACTATCTAATGCAAATGCCTGAAAATTGCTCTTAAAAATATTCATTCTTTTTCCAACCTTCCTTTATTAGGCAGACAAAACTAGCCAAGAAATTAATGAGTAATTTCCTTATTTTATAGAAGTACCTACTAATATATGAAAATAAGAGCTCATATACATATTTGGACTAAGAACAAAACTGCTTAAATAGTTCAACACCTACTGCTTATATGTAAATATTTAACTGGTACATAGAACAATCAAATGTATTATTATAAACAGATACACACAGATATAAAATACATTATTAGTACAGGATACTTAAAAGGAAATACATGATTATGAAAAAAGTTATCATTACATATGGATGAAACACTAATAATAAATACAGTAATAAATAAATGTAACTACAGAGTCAAGGGAAAATGGTGGAAGAACATAGGCCTAACTGTATAGGCCTGGGTACAAACTACATCTGCCACTGGTTTACTGTGTGACCTGAGAGTGCTACCTGAGGAAAACTACTCCAAAGCAAACTGAAAGATTTAGGATAACAGTAGCAATCAGAGGCACAAAAATAAATTATTCAAAAACAGAGCGGAAAATCACAAATAGCACTTGATTTCCAGTTTTCCTTCGTTCAAAGAGGGCAGTACAAACACAAGAGAAAAAATCTAGAGGCCTACACAGAGCCTGGTCTGCACTCATCCCTGACACTCAACATCTGCCCAGATTCACTAGTTCATGAGGTACTGCTAAATGCGATACTGTCGCACTTCATTTATTAGCTGAAATAACCTGTACAAAGAACTTCCTCTCATTAACTTTTGATTAAACCTGAAGTAAAATTCACTTGGAAAAAGCAGGATACATGCTTGATTTTTTTTCCTTTTTGAATTTATAAAGTTAATTTTTTAAATCATGAATTGATTCTCATCAATTATGATGAATGCAATTTTATTTTTAAAATACCATTAAAACTCAAGGACCTTATGTAATGTGTTTCAAACCGCTTCAGTTATTATCCTTATTGATACTTAAGTGTTAACAGGAACTCTCCCACTTTCGCTAAGTGAGGGCCTATTCAAGCTAGCTCCTGAGACCTTTCCACGTGGCCCCCCTAACACTTTATAACTGGTTCTCCGGAATGACGAGATAACCCAGCATCACCCTCTTCAACCCCTGTCTCAAACTTGAAACCAGGCACTGCCCCAAGGAACCTTGCTCCTCTTTAGTGGGATTTTGTAAAACCACAGTATATTTTAATAGATGCTAAGTGTATTCATTGCTACTGCATTACTTACTGATTTTGGTAAACAAAACTAGGTAACAAATTATTTTTCAAAGTACAATACAGTATAGATGAGAAAAGATTAATCATGAGTTGATAACTGAAAGATGAATACAGATTTATTGTGCTATTCTCTTTACACACACAGTTGACATTTCTATAATTGAAAAATGTTTAAAACATTGGAAACATAATCCGACACATAACTATGACAGTATGATGTTCTGAGGAAAATTATGTAGTTCACATACAATATCCTTTAATGGCCAAAAGCGTCATATGGTAGAAAAAACACACACAAACTGTAACAGTACACTGCAGACAAGAGCTGGTGGTACGTGTAACTTCTTAGTGATTCACATCAAAGTTCTATATCTCTGTATCTGAACAGTCTATTTCCCCATCAGAAGCAGCAAAACAGAACAGAAACAATACTCACCCATATCTTTGGAACTGATAGTCAAATGTTAACTCTGAGCCTGAAGGAACCAGTTTGGTGGTAAAAAACCCAACCCTTAGCTGTCCATTCACAGTCCACTGAGATGTTGTTTTTAAAAGAAAAGAAATTAGTGATTAATCCATGTGTTTTTTAAATGTCATCATTATCAACCTTAATTATGCATGTGCTTCTTTAGAAAATAAAGGTTTTTCCAAATAGGTAAATGGGGAACTTTTTTCTTTAAATAAATATAGTTAAGTGGTACTTTTATTTCATGAACTACCAGATTAAGTATCATCTATAATTTGTCTCCAACAAAAGTAACTGCTACTTTAACTAATTTAATACACATTTCCACATAGTAAAGATTAACATGTACTAAAAATAAGCAAACAGGGAATGCTTGGTGTCATTGAATATCACAGGTAAATTTGTATTACCTTATACCATGTCTAAAGTAACTATGTTCTTAGGTAAGATGGGGTATGGAAGCAGGGGGAAATGATGCCAAAAGTTTAATTTCATGACGCAGTGGTTATATGGGTCAGTGTAATGAAAGGGAATGGAAACATCAGAACACATGTATAAAAAAACCAAGAATTAAAGTGCAGGTAAATACACAGGAGTTAGACCTTGTAGATCCAGAACATCTGAGATTAAGTTGACTGCAGAGCTTCTCTATAGACCATTTGAACATGTTACTGAGGAAAAAACCCAGACTTAAAAAGATGAAGGGACACAGCACAAGTGGACTCTCACAGCTAGACATGTGGCCACCAGCTACATGCAAAACTAGAACCAGAACTTAGGGTAAGTAATTCCATACTGGTTTCTCCAATTCACTCAGCTCTTAGAAAGAAACACATCTAAGATCTATTAGCACACACATCAAGGTAAAAAATATCCAGGACTCAAAAGCACTATTTTGATATGAGAAGGGATCATTGATATATACTTTTGTAGGGAGTGGGTCCAGTTTTCTTAACCTGAAGAAGAACCAAGGTTCTAATGTATATATTTTTCTAAAATATAAGCTCAAAACACAAATGAGAAGTACTCAAAATGACAAATCCATTGATGAATGGACTTATCAAGGGTCAATGATGTGCCAGGCACAGCAGATAAAGAAAAGCAAGACCCAAAGCCTGGCCTGTTGAGGAGGAGCAGCGTACCCACATCCACATCCATATCACATATAATCCCTCTTATCTGTGGCCATTTGGCCCCTTATTGTGTCATTAAAATAGTCAAATTTGGAACTTGGATAAGAGCTGATAAAAATGTGCATGCCACACACACACGGGACTTCAAAATCAAAATTTAGTTTTGTATTTAGCACCTTTGAAATAATATCTAAAATTTATGGGCAAAGAGAGGTGACAGTTAAATGCAACAGAAGTTTCCTGGACTAGATCCTAGACCAAAATAATGAAATGGCACCATGGCTGGTGTGGCTCAATGGACTGAGCATTGGCCTGTGAACAGAAAGGTCACCAGTTCCATTCCCTGTTAGGGGACATGCCTGTTGTGAGCCAAGTCCCCAGTTGGGGACGTGCGAGAGGCAAGCAATTGATGTTTCTCTTGCACATCAATGTTTCTCCTTCTTCCTCCCTCTCTCCCCTCTCTCTGAAGATAAATAAAATCTTTTTTAAAAATTATTTTCAAAAATGAGATGACAAAATTTGAATAAGGTCTTCAGATTATCTAACAATTAATAGTATATCTTGGATTGAGTAATTACATTATGGCTATGTATGATGTGTACACTTGGGGAATCTAAGTGAAGGACAGTAGGAGAATCTGTACTATTTCAGCACTATTTATTATTTCATAATCTAAACTTACTTGAAAATAAAATTTTTAACAATAAAGTAGAGTAGAAGAAAAGGACTTAAAAATAAAAGCCACAAGGCCCTCGCTGGTGTAGCTCAGTGGACTGAGCACAAGCTGGGAACCAAAGGGTCCCGGTTCAATTCCCAGTCAGGGCACATGCCTGGGTTGCAGGCCAGGTCCCCAGTGGGGGCCATGTGAGAGGCAACCATACATTGCTGTTTCTCCCTTTCTTTCTCCCTCCCTTCTCCTCTCTCTAAAAAATAAATAAATAAAATCTTTAAAAAATAAAATAAAATAAAAGCCACAGGGCCCTGGCCGGTGGCTCAGCTGATTGGAGCATCAACCAAAAAAACTTTCAGGTTCAATTTCCAGGTCAGGGCACATACCTAGGTTGTGGGTTTGATTCCTAGTTGGGGCACAAACAGGAGGCAACCGACTGATGTTTCTCTCTCACATCTATGTTTCTCTCTCTCTCTCTCTCTCTCAAGTCAATAAACATATCCTTGGGTGAGGATTAAGAAAATAATAAGTTTAAAAAAAAGTAACTTAAAAAGCCATGGGTACCTTGGATATAGAATCTAAAATAGTCAGAACAGCAATCTTAAACAAATACCCCAACTCTAAATCTACCTCAACTTACTTTTTGAGTCTCACAGTTCGGTTCACAGCTGTGATTCATGAAACGAGAGCAATTTCCTTTCTGAGTGGCATCTATTATCTAGGGAAAAGGGTAATTTAAGAGTAAAAATGAAATCTTAGAATATACGTGCACTTTGCAAAGGAAAGGCATTCGGCAAATTTAAAATCCCAACCCTAACCTGCTTTCCTCTGGAGAACGCTCTCATACTACATTACACATCAAAGTGATGACTGCTTCCTCCAGAAAATCTCTAACTATAAACATTTTACCTACAAGCAAAATTATCTCCATATCTATCACCTTATAGCTATTTCTTATACCCTACTATATTCTAATCTCACTTTATGTGTGCATAACTTCATTTTAAAGTGCATGCTATATCATAGTGCGGTAGCTCTCAAACCTGGGTATCTGAATCCCCTGGACCGCTTTTTACAACTCCTGCTGGGCCTACCTCCAGAGTTATAATTCAGCAGGTCCTGGGGTCCATCCCTAGGATTTGCATTTCCAGGCTGAATATAGAGACAAATATGAGAATCTAGCTAAGTTCTATTAAGCCAGATATCAAAAAGATTTGTAAAAATGTAAAACAATGGCACTCCTCACTAAAAAAATTTTTTTAAATAATTTTCTTAACTATGTGTCAATATATAATGGGTTACTACTTTGAAATGGTTTAATAATTATTTTTCAATCTCAGCTTTGATTTTTAATATGCTAAATATTAACAAATATAACCCACATAAACAAAAGCACTTGGGGAGGATCGTCAACAATTTTTAAGAATTATAACATGAAGCATGTGTGTCTACATTTATATATGTGTAAAGCACCTCCCCTTCTCACCCTTTTTCAAAACAAACATTATATACACTGTTCTGCCCCTCATTCTTTGTCATTTATTCCAGAGATCAGTCCAGATCAATTAATCTTTCAATTCAACAGCTTCCAGATCTGTTTCAAAGCAAACACATTCATGCTGCTCACCTCATCATTTTTAAGCAAACACATTCATGCTTCTCACCTCATCATTTTTCAGGGCCATGAAATAGTAGTGGATGTTTTTATTTCGTGCATACTCCTTTACCCGGGCTTTAAACTCTTTATGATCAAGAACTTCTCCACAATATTCCAGGACAAAGGTGTTTCTAGCAAAACAAAAAGGAAACAATAACATTTCCTGCATAGGAGCATTTTCCTATATGGAAAACACATATATCAAAACCAAAGTAATGAGTGTAAAGAAATATTCCAGCCCTGGCTGTTGAAGCCCAGTGGATTGAGCACCAGCCTGTGAACCGAGGGGTCGCTGGTTCGATTTCCAGTATAGGGCCCATGCCTGGGTTGTAGGCCAGGTCCCCAGTAGGGGACACGCAAGAGGCAACCACACACCAATGTTTCTCTCCCTCTTTCTCCCTTCTCCTCTCTCTAAAAATAAATAAATATTTTTTTAAAAAAGAAATATTCCAAAGTGATAAAACTGGTATTACACAAGACATAAGGAAATAGATGTAAAGTACCTAGCATCTAATCAAGGTTAATTTTCTCCTTCCTAATAGTTTTAAGAATATTGATTCTAAGAAGCTTTTATCATTTATGCACAGTACCAAGGTGCATATGCTTTTTCTAACTAGATATTAAAACAAACTTGCAAGTCTGGTTTACATTATCACGCAAAAAGTGATTCAGAGCTGAGAAACAACTCTGAAGAAAAAAGGACTGAAGAATTAGAGGCTTTTTATGTTTTAGAAAAACAGGAGGCAACTTAAACAAATGCAGCGGCCCTTCAGGCTTTACTCTCAAAAGTTCCAGTGATGTTAAAGGTCAAACACGCCACCTCTCTGACTGCATTCTCTTCTGAGTTTTCTCTGGCATTTATCAGTAATTATTATGAACCTCTCTCCTTTCTACCCTTGACTGTTCTTTCTTCAGTTATTTACCTACTTTTTTCCTCTATTGAAGATACTAACTTCTCATTCTCTTCCCCTTCCCTTTACTCTATAAAAGCTCATTCCCACCAATGCATCTCTATGCTTTGATCCTAAGTTCTACCCTGAATGACCTGCCAGGAAGTGTCAGCTTATCTCATCAAAATAAAAATGCCCTGACTTGCCCTGGCTGGTGTAACTCAGTGGATTGAGCACAGGCCTGAGAACCAAAGGGTCGCTAGTTCGATTCCCAGTCAGGGCACATGCCTGGGTTGCAGGCCAGGTCCCTAGTTGGACACGCGCAAGAGGCAACCACATGTTGATGTTTCTCTCCCCTCTTTTCCGCTCCCTTCTCCTCTGTCTAAAAAGAAAATATTTAAAAATGCCCTGACTCTAACCAGAGATTTTTTAAATGTAAATAATTTGTATTTGTTTACAACATACTGATATAATCAATGCACCTATTAAAGAAGGAATTAACTAGCCAATTGAAAAAAATTAAACTCTCTTGGCTTAGAAAATAAAGCAATTAAAAACAAATGAGAAAAAACAAAAAGAAGTAAACCCTCAATATAGGATAATGTATATGCATGCATTTGTGCAGCAGTCCCTCACAAACAAATTTAGGTCTCGATAATCAAAATGTTACAGATAATCCTGAAAAATTACTATTTTCATAAACAATACCTGAATTTTCCCTTCTAGCCTCAGAAACTTATTGTTTGGTAAGAAATGTACTAGAATGATCACAAAATTTGGACTCCTATAATGTTGGACTCTCTACTTCTTGGATTAGTCCCCTCTCTTGAGAAAAAGAAAAAAATGACACATCACAGGCTGCCACGTAGATTAAATGTGATGCTGACTAACTACAAAACACATAGAATTTAGCACCTCATAAGTAAAACATAAGTCCATTTCCTCCCCTAGTTCTCATTTAAAGTTCATTGAAGCCCTAACCTGTAAAGCTCAGTAGGCTGGGCATCATCCCGCACGTGAAAGGTCCCAGCTTCAATTCCTGGTCTGGGCACAAGCCTGGGTTGTGGGTTGGCTGCCCAGTGGGGGCATGTATGAAAGGCAAACTATAGAAGTTTCTCTCTTATACTGATGTTTCTTCCCTCTTCCCTTCTACCTCCCTTCAGGAAGGAAGGAAAGAAGAAGGGAGGGAAGGAGGAAGGGAGGACGGGAGAAAGCCATGCAAATAAAGTTCATTGCATAAGGTCACAAAGCCAGATGTATAGCCCGGGATTCAAATTTCAACTGAATGACTGCTTGCCCCATTGTATCATAAAGACACTCTTTGCAATTACACTAAAATATTCAATTCTCATGATACTGCTCTCAAATCATCTCTACAACCTGACCAAGCATTAAATCGGAGTAGACTTCACATCATCAGGAATTCTGAAGGACATGTCACTACCCACGGATATAACAGCTTGGGCTTGATGATGCAGCTGAGAGACGAGTCTCAAAGTCCTCAGTAACTTAGTAAATGTAAGAAGAGTCTCGGACTTCCGGCAAGATGGCAGCATAGGTGAACGCGCCGTGCCTCCTCGTACAACCAAACAAGGAAAAAACCAGAAATTTGCTCAACCAAAAACAGCCAGATCTGACAGAAAATTGAATTGAGAGGAAGTCCGACAACCAAGGAATTAAAGAAGATACATTCATTCAGTCTGGTGAGCCGAGAGGAGCAGGGCGGAGGGAGAGTGCTCGGCGACCCCGCGGCGAGCTGGTGAGCAGACGGCAGGACCGCGGTTGGAGGGGCGGTTCCTGCGGGGCTGCAGCACACCCAGACAGGGGTGCCTGACCTAAGCGCGGCCAGCGCCCGGCTCATCCGGACCCAGCGAGGCCGAGACTGGTGGACCGGGCAGGTCCGCATTTGCGGACAGACGGACCAGGAGAGAAAGCAGGGCGCAACCCATTGGCGCAGATTCAGAGCACCTGTGGGGGTGGAGTCTGCGGCGGGAGGAACTACCAGCCTCACAGGAGAGTTCATTGGGGAGACCCACGGGGGATTGGAGCTGTGCAGCCCGTCCACCAACCCCGGAGTGACCCCCGGAGCCAGCGCAGAGGGGCTCGAATTGCTTGCAGGAGGCGGTGTGGGTGCGGAGAGCAGAGCAGGCACCATTGTGCGCTCAGGTCCCATCCCCACAGGCTATGTCACAACACAGCGACTGTGAGTTTCCCTGCCCAGGTGAACCCCAGGGCTCCGCCCTCCTTACAGTAACAGGCTCACCAAGGGAAAAAAATGGCCCAAAGAAAGGAACAGATCAAAGCTCCAGAACTAACCGACCAAGAGATAGCCAACCTATCAGATGCACAGTTTAAAGCCCTAGTAATCAGGATGCTCACAGTATTTGATGAAAAATTATCGAAATTGCTTGAACAATGAGGAGAGATCTGCAGGGAACCAATAGGGATAAGAAGGAAACTGGGACTCAAATCAACAGAGTGGACCAGCAGAAAGAAAAAAACATCCAACCAGAAAAGAATGAAAAAACAAGAATTCAAAAAATGGAGGAAGGGCTCAGAAACCTCCAGGACATCTGTAAACGGCCCAACATACGGATCATAGGGCTGCCAGAAGGAGAAGAAATCATCTAAGAAATTGAAAAATTACTTGAACACATAATAATGGAGAATTTCCCGAAGCTGGTGAAGGAAACAGACTTTCAGGAAGTCCAGGAAGCTCAGAGAGTCCCAAAGAGGTTGGACCCAAAGAGGAACACACCAAGACACATCATAATTACATTACCCAAGATCAAAAATAAGGAAAGGATCCTAGAAGCAGCCAGAGAAAAGGAGACAGTTACCTACAAAGGAATTCCCATAAGACTGTCAGCTGGTTTCTCAAAAGAGACCTTACAGGCAAGAAGGGGCTGGAGAGAAGTATTCCAAGTCATGAAAGGCAAGGACCTACATCCAAGAATACTCTATCCAGCAAAGTTTTCATTT
>PVJI01006808.1:0-83344 GCA_004026765.1 Micronycteris hirsuta | reverse complement strand
ATAGCAATCGTATTTCTTTCAATGAAATTATCTTTTTCTCTCTGGCTTCCTAGAAGTCAGCTCAGTGAAGTGGGACATAAGCTTTGGAGTCATACACTCCAGCTCATTTTATTGTATTTTTAATTATACTTTATTGATTATGCTATTACAGTTGTCCTATCTTTCCCCACTTGCCCACTCCACCCAGCACCCACCACTTCCTCAGGCAATCCCCCCCCCCACTGTTCAGGTCCATGGGTCAGGCGTGTAAGTTCTCTGGCTGCTCCCTTTCCCGTACTATACTTACATCCCTGTGCCTATTCTGTAACTGCCTATGTGCACTTCTTACTCCCCTCACCTCTTCCCCCACCCCCCACATGCCCCAACCCCATCTGACAACTATCTGGCAAGTAACTGCTTTTTTCTTGCTGCTTTGAAGATTCTCTCTTTATCTTTAACCTTTGGCATTTTAATAATGATGTTTTTTTTTTTTTTAAGATTTTATTTATTTATTTTTAGACAGAGGGGAAGGGAGGGAGAAAGAGGGAGAGAAACAGCAATGTATGGTTGCCTCTCACATGGCCCTCATGGGGACCTGGCCTGCAACCCAGGCATGTGCCCCAACTGGGAATCGAACCGGGACCCTCTGGTTCCCAGCCTGCGCTCAATCCACTGAGCTACGCCAGCCGGGGTTAATAATGATGTTTTTTGAAGTGAGCCTCTGCATCCATCATAGTTGGGACTCTCTGTGCTTCCTGGATTTCCATGTCTATTTCCTTCACCAAATTAGAGAAGTTTTCTTTCACTATTTTTTCAGATAGATTTCCAATTTCTTGCTCTTTCTCTTCTCCTTCGGGCACCCCTATGATGGGAATGTGGGATGCTTGAAGTTGTCCCAGAGGCTGCTTACACTACCCTCACTTATTTGGATTCTCTTTTCTCCTTTGTTCTGCATAGTTGTTTTCTGCTTCCTTATGTTCCAAATCATTGATTTGATTTCTCAGCTTCATCCACTCTACTGCTGTTTCCCTGTAACTTGTTCTTTATTTCAATTAGTGAATCCTCCATTTCTGACTGGGTCTTTTTTATGCTGCTGAGGTCCTCACTAAGTTCCTTGAGCATCCTTGTAACCAGTGTTTTGAACTCTGCATCTGATAGATTGCTTATCTACATTTCATTTTGCTCTTTTTCTGGAGTTTTGATCTGTTCTTTCATTTGGGCCATTTTCTTTTTTTTTTTTTTTTAAAGATTTTATTTATTTATTTTAGAGAGAGGGGAAGGGAGGGAGACAGAGAGGGAGAGAAACAGCAATGTATAGTTGCCTCTCACATGGCCCTCACCAGGGACCTGGCCCGCAACCCAGGCATGTGCCCTGACAGGGAATCGAACCGGGACCCTCTGGTTCCCAGCCCGCGCTCAATCCACTGAGCTATACCAGCCAGGGCTGGGCCATTTTCTTTATCTCCTTGTTTTGGCAGCTTCCCTGTGTTTGTTTCTATGTATTAGGTAGAGCTGCTTTGACTGTATGTCTTGGTCCTGTAGGGACCAGTAGCACCCCCTCCCCTATCACCCAAGCTGGGTACTCAAGGCGCACCCTTTGTGTGGGCTGAGCACACCCTCCTCTTGTAGTTGAGACTTGATTGTTGTTGGAAGATCAATGGGAGGGATTTACCCAGGCCAGTCAGCTGCAAGGATTGGCTGTGACCACTGACCACTAATCTCTACCCTCCATGGAGGATCAGCTGTGCAGGGCAGGGTGGTGGCATGCCATGATCTGTAGCTCTCCACTGGGTGCGCCGGCCCTGGGGTTTCCAGGTGCTGCAGGCTGTGTTTTGCCTGGGGCACCCTGCCTGAGCTGAAAAGCAATTTGAGATGGCTGCTACTTGTGCTGGGCTTGGACATTCCCAGGAGAAGCAGAGTTGTGAATCTTGGCTGGTTGCTGCTGCCACTGCTGGGCCTGGGGCTCATTGAGGCCAGCTGCTACTTGTTTGAGAGGATTTAGGAAGCAGTGAAACACAGCCAAGACCAGCACTCATATGGAAAAGCACCCTGGGTGGGGACCTAAGTTGGGTGGGGTGGAGTCTCTGGGGATCTCCAAGGTCAGTGTTAGCCAAGCTGATGGAGTCTCAGATATGGCACCAGCCTACAGGCTCTGTGGGGGGAGGGTTTAACAAACGGACAATGGCTTTTGCTCACCCTGATGCCAAAAACTTCAGTTTTTCCCTATATACTGATGCCCCTCAAGCCGCCTCTCCATGGCCAGAGCCCAGAGGGAGTGAGTTTGAGTAGGTGGGTCTGTGTGCAGATCTCTAAGAGGAACTGCTTGGAGCTCCAGAAGTTTCTTCAACCAACTCAATCCCTGCTGGTTTTTGCAGCCAGAAGTTGTGCAGACTTATCTTCCTGGCACTGGAATCCTGAGCTGGGGGGCCTGGTGTGGGTCTGGGACTCCTCGCTCCCGAGATATCCCTCTCAAATTGTTATCTACCACACATGAGTGAGGGACCAGCCCAGTCCATCTCTGTGCCCCTCCTACCAGTCTGGATGGTTGCGGTTTCTTTAATTCTGTAGTTGTCACATTCAACTACATTTCTGACGGTTCTGAGTGATGGTTGTTCTATATTTTAGTTGTAATTTTTTTTTAAGAATTTATTGATTTATTTTTAGAGAGGGGGGAAGGGAAGGAGACAGAGAGGGAGAAATAGCAATGTATGGTTGCTCCTCACATGGCCCTCACTGGGGACCTGGCCAGCAACCCAGGCATGTGCCCTGACTGGGAATCGAACCGGGACCCTCTGGTTCCCAGCCCGCGCTCAATCCACTGAGCTACACCAGCCAGGCCTTTAGTTGTAATTTTGATGTGGTTCTGCAAAGAGGCGAGCCATATCTGCCTAGACCGCCATCTTGACCAGAAGTCTCATTTTAAATTTGAAGGTTACAGCCCTGGCTCAGTAGGCGGGAGTGCCATCCTGTAAACCAAAACACGGTGGGTCAGATTCCCAGCCAGGGTATATACCTGGTTTGTAGAGTCAGTCCCTGGTCAGGGCATTGACAGGAAGCAACCAGTTTATGCTTCTCTCTCACACATCAATGTTTCTCTCCCTCTCTCTCCCCATCCCTTCCCCTTTCTCTAATATCAATAAGCATGTCCTTAGGGAGGACAAAAAAATTAAGGGTATAATTCACAATATATTCACCTAAGAAGTTTCACTTAAGGTGCTACATTCCTGAACACCAGATGTTCCACAGTTTTGTATGTTTCCTGGTATGATTTGCCTCTAAGAGGCTTGACTTCAAACTTTTTCCAGGCTAAAATAATCTCTGCCATGCTCAAGAATGTTAGAATTTTGATCACTGATTGTCATGAGCTACAATGAATGGAAGTGCTTTTAAAAGAATCCTTTTTATACACATGTTCTTTCAAACATGCCTCTACAACATAAGTAGGGTAACAGCAATGCTAAAAAAGTTTTGGTTAGCCTTTTAAGTTCTGCAAAAACATTTCAAATTTAACACCTGCTAGTTTGCTCTTGACCTGCCCTTAATCAGAAACATAGAAATAAAAATTTCAGACTCTTGCCAAAGATTACAGCCTGTTGGATCTAATTTTTTAAAAGAGTTTATTTATTTTAGACAGAGGGGAAGGGAGGGAGAAAGAGAGAGAAAGAAACATCAATGTATGGTTGCCTCTCGTGCAACCCCTACTGGGTACCAGGCCCTCAACCCACACATGTGCTCTGACTGGGAATCGAACCTGTGGCCCTTTGGTTAGCAGGCCAGTGCTCATTCCACAGAGCTACACCAGCCAGGGCTGTTGGATCTAATTTTTTATGTTTCCTGATATGACAGGTTAGTCCCTCCATTCCTCTGCATTCTAGACTTTTTTTTCCATGATTAATGCCAAATTTTATTTTTTTTACTTTATTTTTGTTCAATTACAGTTGTCTGCATACTTTCCCCTCCCCTCCCCCTCCAATCCCACTGCCTCCCCTCCCCCACCTTGGTTCTGACCATGTATCCTCAATTGTGGTTCCTGAAAACCCTTCTCCCCATTGTCCCCTCCCCCTCCCCCCTTTAAGATTTTATTTATTTTCTTTTTAGACAGAAGGGAAGGGAGAGAGAAAGACAGGGAGAGAAATATCAATGTGCAGCTGCCTCCCAAGTGGCCCCCACTGGGGACCTGGCCCGCAACCCAGGCATGTGCCCTGACTGGGAATCGAACCAGTAACTCTTTGGTTTGCAGCCCACGTTCAATCCACTGAGCTACACCAGCCAGGGCTAGATTTTTAAGATTTTATTTATTTATTTTTAGACAGAAGGGAAGGGAGGGAGAAAGAGAGGGAGAGAAACATGAATGTGTGGTTGCCTCTCATGTGGCCCCCACTGGGGACCTAGCCTGCACCCCAGGCATGTGCCCTGACTAGGAATCGAACCGGTGACCCTTTGGTTCGCAGCCCACTCTCGGTCCACTGAGCTACACCAGCCAGGCTTGCATTCTAGATTTTATATACCTATAATCTAGGTCTCCAGATAGTGTTAACTATTTGTTTTAATCGGACTTTGGTGGCATATCCTGAGCTTTTATTCAGAATCACATTAAGACATAGTTTTAAAACTTAAAGCTCTATTTGATAATGACAATACTTTCTATTGAATTTCTCTCTCTGTGCCATATGCAATAAAGCTCTTAAAAGAATTATCGTATGGCCCCTTGGAACTAAGTGCACCTCTACTTTTCTGTCTCTGCAATGAAGATTCCAAGGATTACAATGGATGGATCTACATGTGCAGGTGACAACCTGGCTGGGGAGAGAGGACGCTTAAGAAAGAAGACAATAATGGGAAAGTTATATTAATTCAGCAGAATTAAAAAACAAAGTTATCAGAGGGGAGAAAATACAGACAACTGTAACTGAAGTAATTAAAAAAAAAGTTATCAGTATATTTTGAAGCCAGCTCAAATGACAAAAATTAGAAGAAATAAAGAAAATGAAAATTCATTCTACATGAGAGAGTAAGAGTCAGACCAGCCACCCCTGGGACAGTCACCGGAGCATCTGCTCGTGGTTGACGGAGTTGAGGAGAATGCTGAGAATGAGGAATAAGGGGAGGGAGGCCCCCGGAAGGGCTCCGGGCCAGTGAGAGCTGTAATCTGTACCTGAACCATGGTGTCTCACTACAGATGTGGGCGGGTCTGGGAGGTCACGGCTGTGCAGGTCATGCTCCATACAATGTGAAGAATGTGGGACTTGGGAAATTTAAAGGACGTGCCTGGGCTCCCATTAGTCACACAGAAGCAAGATTAGAAAGACCATCATCTGGTAAGCACAATTATTACTGAATTCTAAATACATGATTACAGTTGTTGACATACAGTGAAGAATGAGGAACGCATGAACGTTTTATCTGCCATCGGTCTCTTTGGAAAAGCTATATATCTAAAGCACATACATACCCAACACCTACTCACACTGCCACCAAACCACAACCGTGCCTCAAAGTAAGGGACAACCATGAGGTCTCGTGGTCTCCAGAGGCCTCACCTACCAGATTATGGGGAAGCAGCTGCTTAAAGGAACAGCAAGCTGTCACAGCTGACACTGAGCCCCGTGGAAAACCCCAACCAGACAAAGTCTGCTGCTGTCAGGGCACAAAAGGCCATTTATCTAGTGAGCCAGTGACACAGACAGATTTTGTGATTTACTCACCCTCCCTCCCAGACTCGAAAGCACAGAGAGCTACTCGGTAGCACCAGTGTAGCATAAGCCTACGCTATCAACCCAGAGGAAACTCTTTCAAAGACAGACAGACCTGAGCACACTAACTCCCACCCACCTCAGTGTCAGGTGAGGAGCCGGGAGGTCTGCCATCGCAAGCCCTAAAATGTCCTCAGGGCTTTCAAAGTTGAGTATCAAGTTAACAAATCTAGATTAGTCAGTTGTATGCACTAGACCTTCTAGAGCAAAACACTTTCTAAATCTCTGGTTCCCCAAATGGGAGGCACAAGAGTTAGCTAAAGAATTGAGTAAAACCCAGATTCCATCGATTTGCTATCCCACTCATTGATGCATCACTGGCTGCCCTAGTACATGCCCTGACCAGGGATGGAACCCACAACTGTGGCACATCAACGCTCTAACCAACAGAGTCGCCCGACCAGGGTGAGGGTAACTGATTTTTGAGAAGTGTCCCAAGGCCATTCAATGGGAGAAGAATGGTCTTTTTCACAAATGGTGCTGGGATAACTGGGCATTCCCATACAAAAGAATGAATCTGGACCCCTACTTCACACCATATACAAAAATTAACTCAAAATGGATCAAAGATATAAATGTAAGGGCTAAAAGTATAAAACGGTTAGAAGGAAACCTAGGTAAAAATGAGCATGACCCTGGCTTAGGCAATAGTTACTAGATGTGAAACCTACAGTGTAAGAATCCAAGAAAACACCGATTGGTCGGACCCTGAAACACTAACAACCTCCCGCAGGTCAGAGGACACCACCGTCACGCAGTGAGAAGATGGCCGCAGAGCAGAGCAAACAGCTACAGGCCACATGTCTGGTCAGGGTCTGGTGTGTAGAGTGAGTTCTTATAACTCAACCACAGAGAGACAAATGGTCCAAACTAAAAATGGACAAAGGATGTGAATACGCATTTTTTTCCAAAGATATACAAATGGCCAATAAGCACCTGGAAACATATTCAACATTATTAGACATTAAGGAAATGCAAATTAAAACCACAATGCAATACCATTGCACAGACACTTGGAAAAGGAAAACTATAACAAAAAAATGGACGATAGCAAGTTTGGCAAAAATGTGGAGAAATGGAACCCTTGGACCCTGCTGGCAGGAACGATGGGGCAGCCACTGTAGAAGACACCTTGGCAGTTTCTTACAAAACTAAACACACTCCTACCATATCTTCCAGCGATCATGCTCCTTGGTATTTACCCAAATGAGCTGAAAACTTCTATGTACACAAAACCTGCACACAATGTTTAACAGTTATACCCATAATTGCCAAGACTTGGAAGCAACCAAGATGTGCTGCAATAGGTGAACAGATAAACTACAGCACATCCATACAATGGAATACCATTCTGCAATAAAAAGACATGAGCTGCCACAGTGAGATACCACTTTACCCCCATCAGGATGACTATCAGAAAGAGTAAAGCACAGAAATGACTATTGGTAGGGATGTGGAGGAACTGGAATCCCCGTGCACTGCTGACGGGAATGTAAAATGGTGCAGCTGCTGTGGAGAAAGTAAAACAGTTCCTCCAAAAACTAAACATAGAATGACCATGTGACCCAGCAATACTTCATGTAGGTGTATCCTCCAGAGCACTGAGAGCAGAAACCCAGAGTTGTAAACCAAGAGGTGCAGGAGCATTACTCACAACAGCCAAAGGTAGAAATAAACCAAGTGTCCACTAACAAATGAAGAGAAGAACAAAATGTGCTATTTGCATACAATGAATGTGAGGGAAGACCCCAAAAATGGAATTTATTTATTAAAAATTGTGTATTTATTGTTACATGTTTAAACTTCAGTCACCTTCAACTATTCTCCATTTGATGCAATACACCTATCGAGACTTTTTTCTACTGCTGAAAACAGTCTTTATTTTTTTTTTAAAGTTTTTATTCATTTTTAGAGAGAAGAGAAGGGAAGGAGAAAGAGAGGGAGAGAAACATCAATGTGTGGTCGCCTCTCACATACCCCCAACTAGGGACCTGACCTGCAACCCGGGCATGTGCCCTGACTGGGAATTGAACCAGCGACCCTTTGGTTCACAGGCCGGCACGCAATCCACTGAGCCACACCAGCCAGGTCTGAAAACAGTCTTTAAACTCATTGATTTTGATGCCTTTTAGTGCTTCTGACATTTTTTTGTTTGATATCTTCTACATCATCAAAACGTTTCGCTTTGAGGATGTTTTTCATCCGTGGAAATAAAACAAAATCACTCTGGGTGAGATTGGGGAACAGGGAGGGTGAGACATGGGGCTCATGCTGTTTTTGGTCAGAAACTGCTGAACACTCAGTGTGGTGTGGGCAGGTGCGCTCATAAATCACCCATCATGAAATGGGCAAACACACTGAAAGAGTCTTCAAAAAAATTCACTGAAGCCAAACACGGCCTCCCACAACACCACCAGCTGGTCCACTGATACAGACGGGTTCCTAGAACACGCACCTGGTAGAAGAAGCCTGTACTACAAGGGGCCCGCCCTCCAGAAGAAAACTCTGGTTTTGGGGGGGTACCCCCTCATATTCTCCAGCCTTAAAAAGAAATGAAATTCTGATATATGCTACAACATAATGAAACTTAGACATTATACTAAGCAAAATGAAGCAGACACAAAAGGACAAATACTGACTAATTTAAATGAGGTACCCAGAAGTGTCAAATTCAGAGAGAGAGCAGAGCAGGGGCTGGAAGGAGGAGGGGAAATGTGGACTCACTGTTCGATGGCTGAACAGATGATAAACCAGTGTCACAACTACCTGTATTTGACAGTCACACCACTAATTACCACGCACAAAGTCTCCAGCCTAACCTGAGAGAGAAAGGTCTTTTCTAAAAGTTAATCATTGTATTTTTTCCATTAAGAAATGTCTATTAAATCCATATTGATTACTAGAGTATCAAGGCACTCTATAGTAGTAATCATATGTGCAAAGTTGAGCATAACAGGAGGAATTTCACATCAAATATGTCACTCAGCAGGCCCTGTACCAGTCAGAATATGTTATCCTTAACAGGGCCGACTATATTCAGCACAAACTAACACCATCTGGAAGAGCTGACGCGTTCTATAAAAGGGTAGTTAACTACTTGGGGAAAAGTCTGCAGGCTGTCCAGTGCAGCACAGGGAACACGGTCGACAAACTGTGATAACCAGGCGGGCACTGGGAACAGCGGGGGCAGCGCTCTGTGAAGTGTGATTGTCTGACCCCTGCGCTGTGCACCCGAAACCAGGACAAAGTAATGTAAATTGTAATTGAAAAATAATTTTTTAAAATGTGAAATAAAAAAAGGTCTGCATACAGCACATGACTCACTTAGGAAAAAATGAAAGACATTTAATGTGACAGAAATCCTGAGTCACGAATATGGCCACCACCTCTCGCCTCCTCTTCTCTTCACACTGACTGCTTCCTGAGCTGGAACCGAACCACCCATCACACCGACGCACACTACGACAGGTCCTATTTATAACAGTGTGGCACAGGAGTGAACTCTACATCACATCTTATTTTTATTTTTTATTTTAGAAACCTGTCCTCCACTGTAGCTACCCGAGCCAGTGAGCTGGCACAAGCCCTAGATGGTCAGCGGTCAGTCTGAGTGCCATCATGCGGACTGTCACAGGTAACAGCCTGGTCTCGGACCCCATCCTGGCTCAAGAGGGAGGACCCCCTACGGTTGACAACACCTCCTGGTGAGGGCACTACTTAATAATACTGGTGGTTCTGAGAGACCCCGAGGTCCCCCTGTGGTCGGTCCCCTGGGCTGCATCTGGGCTCGAGGGTGTGGCTGAGGTCAGTGCTGCAGAGCAGCATTGCCCGCCTGGCCCAGCACTATGTGAGCAGGACTGAAGGGACCACACTGCGTCATGCCACTGCACTTCGTCTGGAGGGTAGACAGTGAGGAGTGTCGCCGCAATGAGCCCCAAGTACCCCCATATCCTTGCTCAGGGTGACCCCTTAAGACTGAACTGTCCTGACACTGAGCCATCTCTGCAGCATACGCAGGTAGAAATGGCCACAACGTGACTGCGGGCCCCTGGGGAAGGGGCTCCTTGCAGTGCCCTGAGGAGCTTGCAGGCAGGGGACCAGCGTCACCATGGTAACGCTCCTGGGGTCTGCTGGGCTGCGATGGTGAGCTGTCCGGCTCGGACCCTGCAGTCCTGATGTCTGCCTTGGTGCCCACAGAGTGCCAGGAGGCTGGAGTGTAAAAACCACGTGCTCCCTGAAACTGATTCCCAGAGCCGCCCTCCCTACGGAAGTGCTGTGCACTTCCTGACCTCAGGCCCCAATCAGTCTGTGCAGGAGCCGCTCCCAGTGCAGCCCCCTTGGTCAGACCCCTAGTCCCAGGGCATCCTGCAGAGTCTGCACTCCTGAGGCTCGGAGCAACGAGACCCAGAGTTTCAGGAGTGACAACTAGTTTTTAGGTCACTGTGTGAGAACCTAAAAAGATATGCCACATGGTATGACAAGCTATAGGCCACGTAGTTATTTTAAATGGCAAGGCCCTCATGAAAACAGTATTATTCTTCAATTCAGTAGTTTGAGTCTAGATACTACTTAATCAAAAGTGAATAATTTTTTAAAAATCAGTGTATGGCAGACACACCCTGACTAACCCCCCACTGACATGAGCTGTTGTCCCAGGAGGCCCGCCACAGTCTCACCGTGAAACCTGAAGAACACCCCAAGAGCGGGACAGAGGCAGCGGGCGGGCTGCTCCCCACCGTATTCCATAGGCTGTATGCTTACCAAGAATCGATTCTTTTTCTTCCACCCCGTTTATGAAAGTTGAAATTGAAATTCTCTAATTTATTTAAAATCACAGACATCAGTGAAATATGATTGTACAAAGACACTTGCTATTTCTATGAACCCTAAATTATACATTTCTGGAAAGTGCTTTAAAAATACAATTTCAGGTGGGATGTGAGAGAAACAACTGTAGAAGAATGGGGGAAAATCATAAAAATTTGGAATGACTCTTTAATCATATTTTACACCTGTGTTTATGTTCTTACTCTACTTTAAATAAGCATAAATTGGAAACTATAAACAAAAGACTCATATTTAAAAAAAAAGAAAGCCTTGGCCCTACTTCAAAATTGCTAAGTAAATGCACATTTATTAACATTTTAAAATAAAATTTCTTATGTGTTACTCTTTATGTATGATCCCCTCTTTAATCAACTTTTTTTTCAACTGCAGCCCGGCTGCCAGGGCCAGCGACCTGGCTGGGCTTCCACAGCAAACCCAAAGCTGTGTGGCAGTGCCACTGAGTAAGAGAGAAAGAAAAGAAAACATCCAGACATACAATAAAGGAGATGAACATAGAAACATGTTTCAAAACTGAGTGAAAAAAATCACAAATAACTGATTACAACTATGTAAAAATGGTGTGAACATCAATAAAGATTATAAGAAAATAGAAATTAAAATAGCTGTGTGAGTGTGGCGACATAATAAATTAGTATTTGGTATCACATTTTCTTTCATGAGTTTTTAAAGTCATTTGGAAGCTCTGGCCAGGTGGCTGGTTGGTTAGAGCATCATCCCAATTTTGGGTTCAATTCCCGGTCAGGGCATATGCAAGAAGCAACCAATGAATGCATAAATAAATAGTACAACAAATCGATGTTTCTCTCTCTCTCTAATCAATAATTTTTTTTCAAGTCATTTTGATGTAATTTTGTTTAGAATAGTAACCTACCTTGGGTACTTGAAATATGATTCAATATTTAAGAATACAACACACCTGCCCTGGCCAATGGTTCGGTTGGCTGGAGCATCCTCCTATGCACCAAAAGGTTGTGGGTTCCATCCCTGGTCACAGCATGTGCGGGAGGCAACCAACTGATGTTTCTCTCTCACATCGATGTTTCTCTTTCTCTCTCTCTGTCTCTCTCTCTCTATCACAAATCAGTGAACATATTCTTGGGTGAGGATTAAAAAAATAAATTTAAAAAACTTTAAGAAAAACCATCAGGTATGAGACTTCATTGTTTAAATCTAATATCCTTGAAAAAAGGCAATTCAAGGGACTAAATTATATTATAAACTGAAAATTCATTATGTGATTCTAATGCACATCTTATTAAGTATGCAATCCTTAACGACAGGTGGACTTCTGTCTATTTACATGTACATAGTAGGTTCTGACCTGTCCCAAGGGCAACCATTTAGAATACCCAGCTCCTGCCCTGGCCAAGCAGCTCAGCTGGCTGGGGGTCATGGCCGGGGCACAGGCCTGGACTGCAGGTTCAGTCCCCAGTCAGGGTGCGTACAAAAGGCAACCAATTGATGTGTCTCTCTGTCACATCAGTGTTTCTGTCCCTACTTCTCCCTCCCTTCCCCTCTCTCTAAACCCTCTCTCCCTGCCTCTCTCTCTAAAAACAATGAAGAAATGTACCAACGTGAATATTTAAATATAAGAAAATAAGAAACTAACTAAACAAATATATGCATAAATAAACTAAAGAAAACATCAATCTCTTAAAAAGCATTCAAAAGTAGTTGCTTCTGAGAATGGATCAGGGGATGGGAAGAGAGGTCCCTCCTTAAAAGCGTACTGGTGCCACGTTGAGCACACGAACCACAAGCATAAATCATCTGATGCACAAGCTGGCGCACAGGAAGCCACCACCGCTACTTAATACAACCGCCTCCACCAAGGACAGTACCTGAGACTGAGGAGAGGCGCTGCCTGTGCGGGGGCCCCTGAGAGAGGAGCCCCAAGTAGCTGAGCACCACGAACTTGGTCTCGTAGTGAAAGCCCACGGGCACAGCAGCAGAGGACGCCATGGGGTGGCGGAGGCGCTCCAGGAAGGTCTGTGGGCAGAGGTGCGCGACCTACGGCAGAGATGTGTTCGTTCAGTTTAAAGTCCGTTACGTGCCAGTACATTTTCCCACAGACTCCGATTACTCAACTAAATACCGAAATAAGCACTTGTCAAACTCTCCTCCTCAGTAATGTTTCAAAAATGTACTTACTTACCAGTGGTCATGGCCCACTCCCCGCACCCACCCCAGCACATGTTCTCTCCTTCTGCTTACTAATCACGCCTCCTTGAGTCCGCGAGGCCTCGGTCCCCAGCTGCGGTCTGTCTCCCGGTCCCCTTTGCGCTGTGAGGCACCACGGGCTCAGGCTCCGCCCTGGGCCTGTGAGCAGATGTCCTTCCCTGCACCGTGCGGGTCTTTCCTGAGAGACTACCTGCTCCATCTTTTCTAGGGCTTGACATGTGACCGTGGCAGACACCGTGGCAGACATGTGACGTGCAAACCATGGCACCACCGTGGGGAGCGACGAAGCAACCAGTCGGAAGGCTCCTGGGTCCCTGGACGACCATGTGCAGCACTGAGGCCTCGGCAGCCTTGACCACTAACTTCTGGACTGTTATTTAAGCGCCTGTTTTCTGAATCTCTTCATTAGGCCTCCTAACTTGTTTCCTAATCAACACAAGTACTTTTTCACGTAGACTTTGCAGCAGTTTTACCTGCCGTGTACCTTTTTTAAAAAGATTTTATTTATTTACTTTGGGGGGGGAGAAAGAGAAGGAGAGAAACATCCATGTGTGAGAGAAAACATCAATGAGTTACCTTGCATACACGCCCCACCAGGCCAACCAGTGACCCAGGCCTGTGCCCTGACCGGGAAGCAAACCAGGGAACTTTTGGTTTGCAGGATGACACTGAACACCAGTCAGGGCAACACAGCATCATTAACTACAGTCCCCACACTGTACATGGTGTCCTCATGAACAACTGACCCCTACTGTGTACCTTACTAATTGTTTCTAACCAAAATATCTCATTAAAAGGTTTCCGAACAACTCTGTTTTCTACTTAAAACAAAATATGGACTGCTTTAAGATCTCAAGAATTATCTAGTAAAAGAAATACGTCTGAATAATCAGCAAACAAATAGGAATAAAGACAGGCAAGGCTGGCAAAATTTAAGATCTGCAAAAAGCAAACAGAGAAATGTCCTAGAACAATTATTGTTTCTATCTTCTGGGGGCAATGCTACAAAATTATACCAAAATATCCAACAAATCAAATAACATGCGTTGGACTGCCCTGCTCAGCTTTAAAAGTTCCCATAAGCTTCAGAAAGGTATTTCAAAACATTACCACATTCTCCAAAGACAGGGGCAGGTGCTACAGCTGACGGCACGGGCACACAGGCAGCGCCCTGTGCTCCCACAGGGTGTGCCGAGCACTCGTCCCGCTTTCACCCGGTCCCCCAGCGCTACAATGGGCTTTCACCTTTCTGTTTTACTTTCTTGGCAGCCTGCCATCTGACCCAACTTCCGACCCAGGCATCATCCCCCAGGGTCAGTCTTAGTAGAAAACAAACCCCCACTACAGAAACTACGATGGGCTAGACGCTCTCCCTCCTGTCCTGGTCCGTGGCACCCAGGGGACGAGAGGTGGTCTAGGTGCAGCCAAGCCAGAGGGTCACACCTAGGATTTGGGCTCTGGAAGACGTACAAGGTAATTTGAAGAAAAGGCAGTGGTGGGTCCGCAGAGGTGCTGACCACCTAGTCCTGTGGCTGGACCCTGGCGGAGCCTGCAGCAGGACAGCCCGTAGTTCCTGCCACTCTCCCAGCTGTCCCATCCATTCTGAGAGACCAACACCCTCTCCGCAGGGGCCTGTCTGCACACATGAGTACTGCGGGGTCACTTTGTGTGAGCGACCAAGACCTACTGTTCATAAAATTTCTAAGGCAGTTTCTCAACAATTATAATACACTACATTCTCAATTTACAGTTTAGAAGACATTCCAATTCTACAAAGCCTGCATATAGACCTAGTATTTATAACTATTAAAATAGAAGGCAATGCCTTCTGACAATTTTTTTGTGTGTGTTCATTCAACAAGTGCCTTGAGATTCAAGAGGCACCATAGGCATCAGACACAAAGACAACTAATCAATCACTTGTCCTCAGGAGTTTTCAATTAAGGAGAAGAAAACAAAAATATATAAACAAATAAGAACAATAAAGTTCTATGGTACAAGTCAGTATCCACAGAGTGGGAGACAGCAACCCAGCAGGGGAAGAGGAAGTGGAAATGAGAAAAGGCTTTGTTGAGTAAAACCCAAGCCCCACGGGGACATGAAGAGGCATCCATTAACCAAACCAGCAGGGCAGCAGGAAAGGGATGAATGTGAAAGCTAAAGCAGGATTGGAAAAGGCACAATGTGGAACAGCATGGACAACACACGAACCACGCGCCTGACCCGGCTGTGTCCTGTGCCACATGGGGTGGGCTCAACAGGCCGAAGCAGAAGCAGGCGTCTGCTGTGCTCATCTGGTAGGGGAGCTGAAAAGCTCACATTGGATCCTATATGCCAGGAGTTATTGTGGCCGTGTCCGTGAATGAACCTTCTAAAACTGTGTGCAAAGTCCATGTGCATGAGCCTTTTTTTTTCCTGGAGAGAAAAACATTCCATTTCTTTCATTTGATTCGCAAATTAGGTAATGCCGTACATAGGCTAAAAACTACCGCAGAACTCCTTAGAAATCACAGAAGGGCTTTAAGCCATAGAAGCATATTAACAGACCCTACAATACTTTACAAATTCACCCTGGAGCTGATGCGGATGATGGAATGGAGATGGAAGGCAAGGACACAAGTTAGAAGAAGATCGGAAACACCTGAACGAAATAGGCATGAGCTAGACAGGAACGCCAGCAAGGGGAAGGTGATGGATGGGAAAAGAGGCCAAGTTCAAAGGTGTGTCAGCTAACTCAGTGAGACGCTGACTGTGTAAGCTGTGTGGGAAATGGTATCATTCCTATTTCTCAAGTCAGATGGTACCAGAGAAGGGCTAGTTTGGGGACGAGGGCACCAAGTTCACTTTGGTGCACGCTGAATTTTAGAATGCCTGTGGGTGTCCAGGTGGAAACATATAACAACTAGTCGGATACCCAGGTCTTAAATGCAGACAGAGGTCTAGACTGGAGACACAAAGCTGTACCCACCCGAGGCAGTGGGAAGGATGGGAAGGGAGCCAACATTGCGGGGAGTAGGGAGAGGTGCTACAGTTTGAAAACACAGGAAACAATACCTACTGTTTTCAGATTACAAAGTATAGAAAATAAAGATCAATAAATCCTCACTCTTATTTGTATCAACGACTCTCAGTGAGGGGTTGGGAGGGAAGAACTCTGTGCCCCCCCATCCCACCCCCACCGCAAGCACGATCACCAGAGTAAGAGGCAGAGGAATATTTATTTCTCAGAAAGAGACATGATATGAAAAAGAAATACAATTAGAATTCAGGGCAACACTAACATTTCAGGGGTGGCCAAAAGGTGAGAAGATGGCAGAGCACAGTGGCAGCTGAAAGCTGGGAGAAGACCAGGATGGAGCATGCCCAGGAGTCAGGCAGGGGCCAGCGTGTGGGTGGAACACCCAAGAGGGAAAGCACCAGGGTCCCACGTGTGGCCACAGAGCTCGGGGTGAGTGGGAGTCAGTCTACTCGTTCACAGACAGAGCATGGTTTGCAGGGAAGAAATGGACAGAGGCTACAGAGGAACAGAGGGGCTGAGTGCTCATCTGTTCTGTTCTGTTTCTGGACACAATTACAGAGACTGAAGCATTTTTACACTTAGTTGAGAAAAAAGCCAATGAGATATAAAGAACCATAGAGCAAGGGATAAATTATGAAGTAAAGTCCCAAAACAGAAGGAGGAGAACAGAGCAACTCAGTGTCAAAATGTAAGCCTGAAAAAGTCTCAGACTTGCCCTGGTTGGGTGGAGTGTTGTCCATCCGGTGGCCCGAGAAGTCATAGGCTCAATTCCAGGTGGGAGCACATGCCTGGGTTGTGTGTTCGATTCCTGGTCCAGGTGTGCATGAGAAGGCAACTGATCAATGCTTCTCTCTCCCCGCCCCCCAACCTCCTCTCTAAAATCAATAAACATATCCTCAGGTGAGGATTAAAACAACAAAAAACAAAACATATATATAGAGAGAAATTTATACCACATACCTCAGACATACTAATTTAGAATGTCATGGTAATGGGAAAAAATACAATAAAGATAAAATAAAATAAAAGAATAGAATGTCATACCTATATTTTATTCCTTACCTACCCCTTAGAACCATAACAGAAACACATTACATTTTAACATGTTTAATTAAATTAATTCAGGAAGCTCTTTGTTTTTAGGCCATTTCTTTCCACTATAATAAAATTATAATGTAACAAGATTACTTACTACTCCAGGAACATGGGGTTGAACAGATCTATAACCCTGGTTTGCAAACAGAAAAATAAAAATCCAGATATCTCAGCCACAAATCAAAACTTGTAATTTTAACCATTAACAAAGTTGTGTGGTTACCAGACCTCTAGTCTCAAAACTCAATGGTGGTCTGAATAGGGAATTTTTTTTGAAGTTCCACAAATTAACATGAATCCAGTAACTATTTTTTTAATCCATGCTTTATTAGCTCCTACAGAATTCTAAGACTTTCTCCAAAATAAAAGTAAAATTAAATAATCCTAATTAAAATTATGAAATGACAATACACTCCCCCCAGCTGAGAAATGCAACTGAGCAAGCTGTCCTTTTTAAAGCTCACCAGTCCCTACGTATTCTAATGCAGGCCATCCCTTCCCTACTCAAACACGCCAAGCTGAAAACCCTGCAAGTTCAGCCCTGGTGGGGTTGGTGGGCGCAGCGGACTGGGGCTCCAGCCTGTGAACTTAGAGGTTGCAGGTTCGATTCCCATCAGGGCACAGGCCTGGGTTGCAGGCCAGGTCAGCACTTGGGGGTGTGTGAGAGGGAACCAATCAACTGATGTCTCTCTTGCACATGATGTTTCTCTCCCCCTCTCCCTCCTTCCCTTCCCGTCTCTCTAAAAATAAAACCTAAAGAGTTGCCAGGGAGCAGTTTCTCAATCTGTTGAGATTTTTGCTTCCCCGAAATTGTTGTCAATTTGGCTCAAATAAACTCATAAAAACTTAAAAAATCAATCAATCAATCAATAAAAAAGACCTGACCGAAATGCTCTCACTCATCAGCTGGCACTTACTCTCCCCACAGACAGACAGACGCAGACCGACTTTCACAGTGAATCCCTCAGGCTCCCGGACGTGTGCTGACAACTGGTATCACAGGGAGGCCCAGTTCAGCTACTGTTACACTCCCAGGCCTGGGCCAGCGAGAAATGAAAGCACATGTCTACACAAAAACCTGCACGTGAGTGATCACAGCAGCACTATATGTGTAACAGCCAAAGCACGCAAATTACTGCCCATCAACTGATGGATACAAAAACGTAGTAGCTTCATACACTGGAGTAACATGTGGCCAAGAAACGAGATGAAATGCGGACACATGGCACAGCCCGGCCGAGCCCTGAGAACACTGTGCTGAGGCCCTGGGCCACTGTGCACACGCCTAGGTTGCCGGCCAGGTCCCGGGTTGGGGGTGAGCAGAGGCAGCCAACAGCTGTTTCTCTCCCTTTCTCCCTCCCTTCCCCTCCCTGTAAAGATAAATAAAAATAAAATCTTTAAAAAATTATGCCAAGTAAAAAAGTAACAAAGTCCACATGTGATGTAAGTCCCTTTATATGAAACATCTGCCAAGAATCAGAGATTCTGCTGAGATGGGAGGGAAACATGGTGGCTGACCAGGCTGGGAGGTGGGGAGGCTAGGGAGGCTGGGAGTCAAGAAGGGCTGCTAAGGGGGCTGGGTTTCCCTTTGGGGCGCTGAGAATTGTGGCGATGGTTGTGCACTCAGGGAAAGCACTAAAAACCACTAAATTGTGCACCTTGTGAGTTGTGTATGTTAATTATATCTCAATAAAGCTGTTACAAATAGTTTTGACAATTCTGTAGTATACATTAAGAACTCTTAGTGACCAATTACTTGGAATAAGATATAAATCAAAGTCACGTTTAAAAAACAGTGATAAAAAGAGAACTGCAGTACTTAATGATCGTTTAAAACTTGTTCTGTGCCCTGGCTGGGTAGGTCGGTGGATTGAGGGGTTCATTCCAGTCAGCAGGGAGCCCGGGGTGTGGGCTGGATCCCTGGTCCCGCGTGTACAGGAGGCAACTGATCAATGCTTCTCTTTCTCGTAAGAAAAAAAAAATCAATAAACATATCCTCAGGTGAGGAATAAAAAAACAAATAACTAGCCCTGGCTGGTGTAGCTCAGTGGATTGAGCGCGGGCTGTGAACCAAAGGGTCGCTGGTTCCATTCCCAGTCAGGGCACATGCCTGGGTTGCAGGCCAGGTGCCCAGTGGGGGCCACGTGAGAGGCAACCACACATTGATGTTTCCCTCCCCCTCTCTCTAAAAATAAATAAATACAATCTTAAAAAAAAATAACTAAAACTTGTTTTGCAGGTCTACGTTACTGGTAAGAAACGCATTTTATAGGACGATGACTATCACTGCTGTAAATCACCGTCTGGAAATTCGGTAAATATTACCCCACGTGCTGGTGAGCTCATCTTGTCTGGACTGAACTGGCTGGACTCAACCTCATAGAGCCTCCCACGGAATTCAGTTATCAGGGTACAACCCTCCATAAGACAACGGGTCATTTGGCGGTGGGGGGTGGGGAATGCTGGGACCAGTACGCGACCAAACAGAGTAAAAGATTTTGCAAACCCCTGACGGCCTATCATTAACGGGACGCTGTTTTACCAGGCCGGACTGTTTCCACTTTGCAGGTATACATGCGCAGTGGCGCCGCGGCCCCGCCTCCACCAGCCTATGCTCAGTTTTCCGGGAAACTAGAAAGGAGAGGCACGACGAAGGTGTGGCTGCAGGACCAGTTGGGGCAGAGAGAAAGTGCCGGTTCACGAGCAGCCCTCCGGGGAGCCTCACCGACGATCGCACTCTGGCTTCGAGGTGGTTTGCTCGATGGCCCGCGGGGGGCGATTTACCGCCTCCAGGCGGAGACGGCGGGGTCAGCCAGGGCGAACTCGCGCTCGTGCGGGAGCGGCCAGGGCTGGAGACTGCGGGCCAGGCCGTCGGGTCTCAGCCGAGGTCCGAGCCTCGGCTCAGAAGCCTAAGCCGGAGAGGAGCGGAGAGTCCACCTGGAGCGGCGAGCGGACAGACGGCTAGGAGGCGTGGACCCGGGGCAGCGTGTGACAGCAATCATTATCATCATCACTGTCCTTATCGTCGGTGTCCGCACGTCAGTGCGGAAAGGACAAACAACTCCAACGACTAGGGCCGGCAGGGCTGACCCGGAACCACTCTGAACGAACCCCTGCTTCTGACAGAGGAGCCGTGTTTCGGGGTGAGGGCCCCCCGCCGGTCGCCACCCGCTAAGGAAGCCCCGCTCAGCCCGCGATCGCGGCGGGACCTGTCCGGACAAGTCTAGCTTCGGGAACGCTCGGGCGACACCCACGGACACTCCCGCGTCCTCGGAATCGCTGAGCAGCCGGCGGTCCGGCACCGTCTCCGGACACCTTTCCACCCCGTGAAAGCCGCCGGCGGAGCTGGAAGACAGCCCGCTGCGCGCGCGCCCGGAACCCCACTCCCCTCACCTGGCCCTGGCCCAGAGGAGGTGGAAGAGGCGGCGGCGGCACTAGTTTCCCACAGCGTCCTTCCTCCGGCGGCGCCAGCGGCTGCGACCCGCGGCCCTAATCTACCGCCGCCGCCATGTTGGAGGGTTAGGTCACCGCCGACGTGCTTCCGTCATCGCCGGCGTCGCAGCGGGCGGGGTCGCCCAGGGACGCCGGAAAAGGCGACTCGGGTTTCCCGAGCGGAAGTACGAGCCATAGAGGCCTGGAGGTCTCTTCGCTCGAATGTGACTAGGAAGAGCCGGCCTCTCCTGGCCTCTCTCAACTCTATGTTTCCTGGGATTGGCCCAAATGGTTGGCGGCGGCTGGAAGGAGGCGGGTGGGGTGCTCTACCGCTGTCCCCGCAGAGAGGCTGGCGACCCCCGCGGGGGGAGTGTTGGTGCGTCCGCAGAACACGTTCTGTGTCCACAGACAAGCGTGTTCGACAAGTGTCAGGAGAGCCGCGGAGCTGGCGGGCAGTGGTTGGGGAAGCGCCTTTGAAAGCTGGGATTTCGGGGTTGGGGTGGGGTGGCGTAGAGAGCCCGTTCTCCGGTCTGGGGGCGGGGAGACCTTGCTTGAGCAGAGGCGCTGTGGAGGTAAAAGGGCCAGTAGTAATCACAGCACCTAGCTTTGGACCCGAAATAGACTGTGTTATGGGAGGTATACCGGAACCCAGCGCCCTTTGCGGGATTTAATCGAGAGGTTGTAATATCGAAACCATGCCAAAGCTAACCTCAGGACCGGATGCCGCTACTAACGACCCCCTACCTCGTGCCTGCCAATCAGTGCAGACCACGACCTTGAAAGGACACAGCTGGAAAGCGTATGAATAGTCAATTGGAATCTCCCAAACCTCTCCTAAAACCCTGCTTTATAGAACAGATAAAAATTCTTAGGAAAACGGACCCAGTTGTGTCTTTGTCAAAAATCAACATCCTTGCCTGAGGATTTTTTTAAAAATTGAAGGAATGAAAGGAAGATTACATGATAGTGGAAGAAAGCAAGGTAGAGATTGGAATACAGGATGGTTGACAACATTATTTGTTCTCCTGAAGGTAGTTAGAATTTACTTCAAAGGAGTGTTAACGTGGATGCACAGAAACAATGGACAGGGCTTACTGGAGGCTAAGATAATCCTTTAGTGAAGAAGTTTTACCCTTAGGGGCGTGACTACACATTATTTCCTGCCCAGTTAGGAATTTATGATCAGATCATTTCCTGAGGTTAGTTTCCAGGCAACCCCTTTTTTTCCCATCCACAGTACTTTTCTATATATATTTTTTAAAGATTTTATTTATTTTTAGACAGAAGGGAAGGGAGGGAGGAAGAGAGGGAGAGAAACATCGATGTGTGGCTGCCTCTAACGTCACCCCCACTAGGGACCTGGCCCGCAACCCAGGCATCTGCCCTGATTGGAATTGAACAGGCGACCCTTTGGTTCGCAGCCCGTGCTCAATCCACTGAGCTACACCAGCCAGAGCCTTTTCTGTATTTTTTAATGTCTCAAAATTCTAATAAACGGTAAAGATTACACTTTAAAAAAAAAAAAAAAAACACGTTGATCTCTACCGTGCCATGTCTGTTCCAAACATTAATTTCATAAGTGATTATACATGTGTCATTAGATGCTCCTTTCACTCTCCAACCTGTTATTTGCAGAACACTTAAAAATAAATGTAGGAGGCCCTGGCTGGTGTAGCTCAGTGGATTGAGCGCGGGCTGGGAATCAAAGGGTCCCGGTTCGATTCCCAGTCAGGGCACATGCCTGCGTTGCAGGCCAGGTCCCCCGTGAGGGCCACGTGAGGAGCAACCATACATTGCTGTTTCTCTCCCTCTCTGTCTCCTTCCCTTCCCCTCTCTCTAATAATAAAATTAAAAATTAAAAAAAAATAAGTGTAGGAGGGTCTGTAATAAAAAAGGATGAATATCGCCTCATGCTGATCTAGGGATTATATAGGGAGGCATAATCCTGGAAGTCTCTCTGGGATGGTGAAGAGTGAAGTTACTAATGCAAAAACTAGCAAGATGAGAGAAACAAACATCTGACGTAGCTCAATTCATGAGAATGCTGAATCAGATGAGGTCCGCTTCATGGGTTTCTGTTGCCCTGAAGTTTTACCATCCTATGGCTGAGCCTTTCTCTTGTGACAGAACAGTTTTATCAGGTATGTACACCAATCTGTCAAACACCACAAAGAACACCACCCACTAGTAGAGTCCGAAAATAGTTTGGTAGCTTTAAAAATGGGTACCATTACCACGGAAAAGTGCTTCGACAGGCGCTTCACTGAAGACAGACACCACACGTACAGTACTCCTGTATGTGTAACCTGAATCCAAGTGTGAGGAAACTCAGCACTGGCCTCTTCAGATGTCTGGTACACTTCAAAAATCACAATTGGGAAAGAAAGTCAAGGAACTAACTTCCATATTAAAGGAGACTAAAAAGACATGATTTGGGATTAGATTCTGAATTCTAAATATTTTTATTTATTTTGAGAGAGAGGAGAAGGGAGGGAGACAGAGAGGGAGAGAAACAGCAATGTATGGTTGCCTCTCACATGGCCCCTCACTGGGGACCTGGCCCGCAACCCAGGCATGTGCCCTGACCAGGAATCAAACCGGGACCATCTGGTTCCCAGCCCATGCTCAATCCACTGAGCTACACCAGCCAGGCTAGATTCTGAATTTTAAAAAATGCTACATGGCATATTAGTAGGATATGGATTAATGGGAGCATGGACCTGTTAAATTTCCTATTTGATGTTAAACACTGAACTAT
Organism: Micronycteris hirsuta; assembly: GCA_004026765.1. Classification (NCBI taxonomy): domain Eukaryota; kingdom Metazoa; phylum Chordata; class Mammalia; order Chiroptera; family Phyllostomidae; genus Micronycteris; species Micronycteris hirsuta. The sequence continues at coordinate 60,279 of PVJI01006808.1, read as the reverse complement.
TTAGAGTCATAATATATAGATGCATACACACTCAGATGCTACTTACGATGGAGTTGCATTCTGATAAACCATCGTAAGTTGAAAATGCATTTATTGTACTACATCTAACCCACCGAATGTCATAGCTTAGGCTAGCCTACCTCAAACATGCAAGTGGGCAATTATCTTGAGTTTCATCTCAAGGGTAATTGCCCTTCCTCTTCTCACTGGAAGCAGGAGACATGGAGGGGAATTTTGTAGACATATGCGATGCTAAAATACCATCCAAAAAATGATCGCAACACAGTATACTGTAGAGAATCCATTGTTTACCCTAATGATCTCATGGCTGACAGAGGTATGACTCGCTGCTGCCACTGCCCAGCATCATGAGAGAGTACAGACTGTATTGCATATGGCTAGACTGGGAAAAGATCAAAATTCAAAGTACAGTTTCTACTGAAAGCATATTGTTTTCACCTTATCATAAAGTTAAACAAAAATCTTAAGTCCAGCCCTGGCTGGGTTGCTCAGTGGGTTAGAGTGTCGTCCTGATACACCAAGGTTGTGGGTTTGATCCCAGGTCAGGGCACATACAAGAATCGACCAATGAATGCATGAGTAAGTGAAATAACAAATCAATGTTTTTTTTCCTCTCTCTTTAAAATCAATTTTTTTTTTTAAATCGTAAGTCGAACCATTGTGACTCAAGGGTGGGCTGTGTATGGAAAGTGATAAAGCAGACATAGCAATATGTTAACAATTGGTGGATCTAGGCCTAGGTGATGGGAATTCATTGTACCCTTCTTACAACTTACTATATTGAAATTTCTTCAAAATAAAAGCCTAGTGTTACGAATGTGTGAACCCTTTAACCCACAGTTCTACTAATAGGAGTCTATCCTAAATATAAAATTTTCCAGTCTTTGACTTTATAGCTAGGGGAAAATAATTGGGGTTTGAAGCAAACACGTGTGGAGTAATTTCTGCCCTTTTTCTGAATAATTCTCTCAAAGTGGTTTCTGGGAACGATGTTAAAAAATGCACAGACCCATTCAGAAGAATTCCAAATAAATTATGTAGCTACTGCACCCCAAGCGAGATGGAGCATAGCTCCCCACCCCTTAGTAATTCCTTCTCAAAGTACAGTATGAAAGGGGGTGGGAAGGAGAAACCTGACACCCTCCTTCAGCCAGCCCGTCAAGGTTAACACCAAGATCCAAAAAGGATGTCGACAGCAGGAATCCTTGGCCTGACCTGATAAAAGTGGCACTTGACGTCTGCGATATTTCTACGAAAAGCCCGAAACTCCCAACCAATCATGAGAAATTTCCAATCGCGGTGCATCCTGAAGCATACCTAACCAGACCCACCAAAACTGTCAACATCCTCCAATTCATTGAGAAACTGTCACAGCCGCGCGGAAACCTGGGAGACGTGACAACTAAGTGAAATGTAGTGCCGTGGATGGGACCCTGGGACACAAAAAGAGCATTCGGTTAAAACTAAGGAAACCCAACTAAATCACTGATGTTAGTTAATACACCAATATTGATGAACTCACTGTAACAAATGTATTGCACTAAGATATTAACAATTTGGGAAACAAAAAAAATACCTCATAGTTGCAGTCAAGAAAACCATAAGGGAAACTGTGACAGGGACAAAAGTATCTGATAACCCTGTGCGCTACTGCTTCTTTGTAAATCTGAAATTGTTCTAAGAATAAAATCTATTAATCAAAGATCATTGAGTTTGCTGCTTCCATTAAGCCCATGTCAGTAAAACACAAAATTCTGGATTTGTCTAAATAAAATATTTAAGCTTCAGACTGGAGAAATCCACACAGCTCCACTAACTTTAGATGCCAGAATCCCTGACTTTCCGTCTGTTCCACCGAAAAGGAGGATGTTGAGGAAAACTGCACCTACAAATCATCTGCAAGGGACTCACTCAAGGGCACTTGCGCATGCGCCTAGCCCGGCGGGGCGGGGGCGGGACCTCCCCGAGTTTGCTCTCTTGCCATTGGGTGAGAGTGATCACGTGGCGCGGCTTCGCGGTCACGTGACAGGAACAGGAAGCTGGGGTTATAAAGCAAAGGAAAGCGGAAACTGCATTGGCTTTTCCTTTCTCTCTTTCTCCATCGGTTCCGTCAGGCGTAAACTCGAGCTTGTCGCGCACCTGCCCAGCCTCACCGTCGCCATGGCCCTCAGCGATGCTGACGTGCAGAAGCAGGTGGGGGGCTGGGCGTGGGCGCCGCGGCGCCCGTCCCGGGCTGGGCCGAGCCGGGCGCCGGGAGGGTGGGTGGGTGCGGCCTCGGGCAGCCCGGGTGCCCAGGAGCGTCCCCGGCCCCCGAGTCCCGCGACCTGGCGGCTTATCTGCGGGAGGGAGTCCTTGCCGACTCAGGAGGAGCCCCACTGCTCCTGTGACGGGTGCCCAGTCTCGCGCGTCGCCAGCGTGGCCTCTCGGGTCCCCGTTTTCCTGGTCCCTGTGCCTGGTGGTGCAGAGCGTGACAAACACGGATGGAAAGGCAAGGGGAATGCAAGGCTGAGAACGCCCTCTTCTCCGGGTTTTAACGCTGACGATGCCGAGGGCGGAGAGCCTCTCCCGTGGGCGTTGTTCTGAGGTCGCCCACTTGACTGTCGCCCTCACCTTGGAAGGGTCGTTCACTGTGAGGCTGTGCCTTCCTGTTTGTGCGGTGCTGGGCTCTCCTCACCTGCATGCGCCCGGCAGTGCTTCGACATGAACTAATGAGCCAATGTCTATGGGGAAAATTGTTACGAAGGTTGTGAGTGTACATCAGTTTTGCAAGTGAAGAATCAGTCCTGGGCAACTTTGGTTTTTGTTTAAGAAGTGAACCACGCTTTCAAGTCTGTAGGCAGACGCAGTAGGAACGTTAAACTGCCAAAGTCTCTATGCAGAACTTGTCCCGCCGAGAGAGACTCTGAAACCAGGGACCTTGGGTTTAGGGGTCATGTTGCCAATAGGTTTTATAAAGAAGGGAGTTTAACGCTGCAATTTAATCTCTGCCTGATTTGGAGAACTAAGTCTCCTTTTAGAAGCAGTTGGAAAATTCTGTGACTAAAGCTCACTCGCTGGCTTATGGATATTTTTTGATGAGCAATACAGTGTTTTGGGGTTTTCTTGGATGTTTCCATTTCTTGAAAATACCTTTGAATTTTAGTCAACCTAACATGCGCTGAGAAGAGTGGGGTGTCTCTTCTTCATTTCAGGGGTTCTTGTGGTAATCGCAAAGGAAAAAGGGTGACAAAAATAGCCTCTGGAGAATTTCAAGAAAGCTTTCAACAGTCTTACAGAACATTGGGCTTTTTCGATTAACATTTTTAAGTTTTAGTTACTGATTTTAGGGAGAGAAAAAAACATCGATTTGTTGTTCCACTTATCTGTGCAATCACTCATTGGTTGATTCTTGGATGTGCACTGACTGGCGACTGAACTGGCAACCTCTGCTACTGTGACAAGCTCTAACCAGCTGGCTGCCCTGCCAGGGCAGAGCAGTGAACTTTTTGAACATTTAGCACTGCTGCTCAGATTTTTACTGCAGGAAAAACTTGACAAGTGGAAAAGTACAATGCCCCCCTCATACTCTGGTAGTGTGGTCTTTAGAACTGATTCTCCTCTTACTCTTGCTCTTCCATCTTCCCCCCTTGTTACACCATGTTGAAGACTCAGGCTTCCCCAGGAGAAATGTAAAAGTAAAGCAGTGTATTTCCTTGGGCTCTAGGTCATAATCACTTTTTCTTTCTGTAAAATTGAAAGAATGAAGACATCTGCCAGGACCCTGCACACTACATGAAGCTTCTGGACACCAGTGGATTTTGTTCCCATATTTTCAGCTGTACACAGTTGTGCCTAATAAGTTCTAGATTCCCTGACTTTTTCCCATTGTATAAAATACTTGTATATATTTTCCTTTTTGTCATTTATTTTACCAGATTGTCAAAGGAATCTATCTGACTCCAAAGAATTAAATTAGTGGGTTAGCTGGAAAAAGAAAAATGTTTTTTAAAAGGTCAGATTCTTCTGCCTTAGGGGTGGAGTTAAATGTCCTTAAGGGGTTGAGTGTAAACAGGCTTTTTTGACCTGGGTTAAAGTTAGTGCCATTGTAGTATTTATAAACATCTGATTTGATGATTGTATTTAGTGAAACTACTTTTAAAATTCCAGACTGAGTTCACTGAGGCTTCAAACTGGACTTGGGGGAAGCTGCCATTCTCACCCGGCCCCGCGCACACAGGGGTGTTGGGGCCAGTCCTTTCTGCAAGGTCATGGGGCTTTCTGTACATGGAGCCCTCAAGTAGGTGCCCCAAGTAGTTCAGGCCTTGAGATTTTGTAAGTATTGTGTAACTTTTAAAATGGGCTCTGGCTCTGGCTCTGGCCCTGGCTAGTGTGGCTCAGTGGTTTGGGCGCCATCCCGCAAAGTGAAAGGTTGCCAGTTCTATTCCCAGTCAGGGCACAGGCCTGGGTTGTGAGTTCTGCCTCCAGTTGGGGCACATCGGAAAGGCAACCAATAGATGTTTTTCTCTGACATCAATATTTCTCTCCCTCTCTTTATTCTTCCTTTCCCCTCTCTCTAAAAATAAATACATAAAATCTTTTTAAAAAGAGATGTTGGGCCCGTCTGGTGTAGCTCAGTGGATTGAGCACGGGCTGGGAACCAGAGGGTCCCGGCTCGATTCTCAGTCAGGGCACATGCCTGGGTCACAGGCCAGGTCCCCAGTGAGGGCCATGTGAGAGGCAACCATACATTGCTATTTCTCCCTCTCTTTCTCCCTCCCTTCTCTCTCTAAAAATAAATAAGCAAATAAAATCTTTTTAAAAAAGAGGGATGTTGGAAGATCAAGGAAGATAAGGCCAAGATTTCAGAGCAGGGAGATTATTGTGATTTCATGCGCGCAACTGCAGTAGATTGGAAGGGGCAGAAGTCAGGTGGAAGCGTGTGGGGAATAGGGGGTGAGAAAGCTGGAAGAGTGACTGGAGCAGCTCGGACAGAGTTGGGCAGAGGGGGCAGAGGCAGAGAAGCTGGCTGAAAGGTGGAGGGGAGACCGAGGTAGATCCCAGTTCCTCCAGAGGAGGATACCCATGTTATTGAATATTGCACATCGGCCATTTGCTGGAGCAAATTCCAGGTGGTAGGTTCCCTGAGCACAGGGACTGTCTCATTTCCCTTACACACAGAGCCTGACGCATCATCTGTAGTTAGTAAATAGTTGAGTGAGTCAGAAAAGATGTTTTCTTCTCTTTTTATATTCAAAAGTAAAATAATCTTTTCTTTTTTCCTTATAGATTAAGCATATGATGGCTTTTATTGAACAAGAAGCCAATGAAAAAGCAGAAGAAATAGATGCAAAAGTAAGATTCCATTTTTGAGGTTTAAGAAGTTACAAAGTTTTATGTTGTTCTGCTTTGATAAACAGTAATTAGTAAAATTGTTTAACAGTGCATTGCATACAATCAATAAGAATACCTCTCATATTTAACATTAAGCAAATTCTCCTTTCTAACATTCTGATTGCCAGTGAGTGTCCTGCAATGTTATGGTACAGAATCGCAAAGTAGTGGATGGGGAGAAAAGACACAGACCTTAGAGGAGAACCCACAGAACACATGTAGGTAACTGCCCTGGGCAAGAACTCGGAGCTTAAACCGTCCCCCCAGCCGCTGTCCTCCCGAGTGTGAGCTGGACTTGGTGACCAACTTCCAAGGAAAAGGAAAAGTGGTGACTTAACCAAGTGATGTGGATAATGGCTCAGGTCGCCCCTAAATATGACTGGAGGAGGACACGTCACCTGTGTGGTATTCTCCTCCCAACCTGGTATTCGTCCCCCAACACCGGCCTGACTACAAGAATCAGACCCAGACTGAGGGACAGACTGTACCGTACTGGTGCTCTCCAAAGCTACCAAGGTCGTGAGAAACAAGGAGGGAGATGGTCACAAGTCCGATGAGATTTTAGGAGTCTGATGACCACGTAAGTGGTGTCCTGGGTGATGTTTTGGAACAGAAAAGGACGTTAGATAGCAACAAAGGGAATAATATTTGGGTTTTGGTTCATTGTAATGAACTGATGTTGATTTCTTGGTCTTGACAAATTGTGTATGTTTACAAATGGTGGGTGAAAGTATAGTCTCATAAATTTGCAACTCTTCTGTAAATCTAAAATTTCCAAAACAAACACTTGAAATATTTTCTTAATTAAAAAAGTAATGAATGAGCCCTGGCTGGTATGGCTCAGTGCATTGAGCGCAGGCTGGGAACCAAAGGGTCGCTGGTTTGATTCCCGGTCAGGGCACATGCCTGGGTTGTGGGTCAGGTCCCCAGTGAGGACCATGTGGGAGGCAACCGTACACTGCTGTTTCTCTCCTTCTCTTTCTCCCTCCCTTCCCATCTCTAAAAATAAATAAAAATCTTAAAAAAAAAAGTAATGAATTGATTTTCTAATGGAATCCAGCATTCAGACATTTAACTCCTGTAACTAAATGTGATAGTTGATTAAGGAAGGTGTAGTATTTTTCTGCTGCTCTTTTGCTTTTTCATTCATCGATGCTTTTTGGAAAAGAATAGATACCTAGGAACAATACAGTAGAAAATGAAACCTCATGCCGTTACAAAGGCAACAGCGTTTAGGAATTGTGTGACTGTTTCCAGGTGCACATTATTTATACACAGGAAATCACACTGTTCTTTAGTCAGTAACCCAGATTTTCTAAACTCTAAATTCTGTGTTCTTTTCATTAGCTCTCTAGTAAGCAAGTGGACTAAATTTAGAATGCATAATGATGTTTTTATATACAAAATATTCTACCTGATTATATCTTTTGTAACTTTGTTTCTGAGTACTAAGATCCTTGATCAAATTTTCAGTCTTCTGGTTCAGTTCATTATTTATGATGAAAATTACTCTTCTTCCCTTTTGAGTAAATTAGGTAATCTTTGAAGACAAGTAACAATAAATTTCCTGTTTTTCCTGTAAAATAAGGTGATTATAAGTAAGTACTTCTGGTCACCAACTGCTTAAAATAAAACTGTACTTCATCCCTGGCAGGCAGAAGAAGAGTTCAACATCGAGAAAGGTCGTCTTGTGCAAACCCAGAGACTGAAGATTATGGAATACTATGAGAAGAAAGAAAAGCAGATCGAGCAGCAGAAGAAAATGTAAGTCGGTCATGGTCACAGTATTAAACTACGGGAGTGTCACGAAGTCGGTGGGACAGGAGGACGGAGCGGGTGCTCTGGAGCCAAGCCAGTCTGGGTTGTGTCTTATGTGGGTCACTCACGACCCGCGTGACCTGGGGGCCACTGCTTAACCTCTTTCCTCATCTGCGGAAGTGGGAGCTTCAGAGTGCTGCAGGAAGCTTACACTGGAATAGCTAATAGGAAATTGCCTGCTACTTGGTAAGCACTTAGTAAATATTTCGTTACCTTTGAGAAGAATGTGGTAGAAATACCTAAATATATTTCAGCGGAGTTCTCTTTGGGGTATGTACAAAGAGAAGTGTTTGTCTATACAAAGGAAGCTACACATTTCTTTCTCTACGGGTTTTGATTTTTATGTTGCACTGATACTTTTTTTTCATACCTTTTGCAGTCAGATGTCCAATCTGATGAATCAAGCAAGACTCAAAGTCCTCAGAGCGAGAGATGACCTTATTACAGTGAGTAATTCGCCCCTATTGGTTATAAAATTATGAAATGTTTATTTGCCTATTATAGAGAATTTACTAGTTAAGTTTCAGTAATTAAAGAGTTCAGTGATTGTTAGAGAGCGCATTTGGTCAGCAGACCGACGCATAGGTTAGATACAAGGAAAGCTCTGGGAAGGGTTGTAGCCCTGGGAAGAGGGCGGACACCACAGAGATGTGGCGCGCAGTCGAGAAAGCCCAGAGTGTCAGAGTCACGTTTAGGACGAAACTGGGTGCCTGCCGCTAGTCCGCTGCTACTCACTGTCCTTCAGTTCCTCGTAAAGTGGAGAAGTAAGAGTTATGTCAGAGTGGGAAAGGAAGAAACAGTAACTGTTTTTGCAGATTTGTTTGTCCTCATAGAAAACACAACATCCAAAAACCAGTAAGAACTAGTAATTAGTTCAGTAGGTGACAGAAAGGCTACAAAGAGAACTAAGAAAAATTAAGTTTTCCTACATGCCAGCAGTAACCAATAAGCAAGTAAAACAGAGTAGATCTCTTTATAATAAATACAAAAGTTATTTTTAATTTTTTGGAATAAAGGTAAGTGACAAGACCTCTTTGGAAAAAGTGGTCTTGAATAAATGGAAACCATACCATTCTCTTAGCTGATTAAGGAAACAAACCAATGTTGAAAGATACAATTCTCACTAGACAAGTCTAGCATGGTGTCAGCCTTGATACGTTTTACAGGCAGACGTTGCAGAGGTTGACTGCTGATTGATTCCCCCTCTTCCAAGTTCAATGCCAAATACTAAATTTCAGGCCTGGCTAACTAGGAGAGTGGTGTTTCCATTAGTAAAAATGGGAAGTCAGAGCCCTGACTAGTGTGGCTCAGTGCGCGGGGTATCCCCCAAAGCAAACGGGCACAGGTTCCGTCCTGGGCAGGGCACAGGCCCGGGGTGTAGGTTCGGTCCCTGGTTGGGGGGCATGTGAGAGGCAACCAACTGATGTTTCTCCCCCTCTTTCTCCCTTCCGTTCCCTGTAAAAGTAAATAAACAAAATCTTCTAAATAAAATCATCTTGTATAACTGTCTTAACAGCTTGCTTTTTGAATCTATATCATATAAATCATCCCTGTGGGTCAGCTGTGTACATCCAGAACTGATTGCTGATCTGGGCTCTTCCTCCAGACTGGCCTCCGGGGAGCCGCGGTGGTGCTTCCTGGGACCCATGTGCTCGGGACGCACCTGGTCCATCACGTGTCTCAGAGGATGCATTGAATGGAAACAGCTATGAGCTGTGATGCGGGGCACCAGCCAGTACCAGCCTCACAATGCTTTTTATGCTGACTACCCAGGTGTAGAGATAACTTCTTTCTTTTCCACTCATCGTAGGACCTACTCAATGAAGCAAAACAGAGACTCGGCAAGGTGGTAAAGGATACAACTAGGTACCAGGTGCTGCTGGATGGACTGGTTCTCCAGGTATCTGTATAGGCCAGGTCTACTCCAGTTTACAGCCACAGTGCCTAAAACTTTGACAGGCTTGCCCTGGCTGGTGTGGCTCAGTGGATTGAGTGCCCACCTGTGAACCGAAAAGTTGCAGGTTCAATTCCCAGTCAGGGCACAGGCCTGGGTTGCAGGCAGGTCCCCAGCTGGGGACACGTGAGAGGCAACCGATCAATGTTTCTCTTGCACACGTGGCCCATCGGTGTTTCTCTCCCTCTTTCTCCTTCTCTGAAAACAAAATAAAATAAATCTTTTTAAAAAATGACAAGATGTATTAGAGGACAGCTCCCTTGTTCCTATGTTCTCAGCTTTCTTCCTTTAGTTCTTTCCATTGTCTGACAGAGAACGGCGTGCTGCGTGAGGAGGCAGGACTGACTGTGTGGCTGGACAGGACTCCATGCTTACTGCTCTTTCAGAGCCTTACTTTTTATAACTCGGGTCAGAGTTGCTTGCAGCCTTCAGCTTTCAGTATTAAAGCTTTGAGTCAGTTTTCTTAATTTGATTTCACCACTGAAATATTACTTGCTTTGACTATTGGGGTTCAGATGAAAGGCTATATACATTTTAACCCTTTACTGCTTGGCTGTGAGTCCTTATTTTACTTATGCTAATTACCCAGTTGGCGTGAGGCACAGCTCCCATAGAAATTCTGTTTCTGCCACCTGAGCTTTGGGTGCATTTTTCTGCTTGGTGACCTCGAGACCATGTACTCATGTATAAGGAGATGTTTTCTCAGAACCAGAGCGGAGAATCGTTTTGCTGTTGCCTCACTTTACGGTGTGTTTTCCCACTGACCGCACCTGCTTGTGTTGCAGGGGATGTACCAGCTTCTGGAGCCCCGGATGGTGATTCGTTGCCGGAAACAGGATTTCCCTCTGGTCAAGGTAAAGAGCAGCTGAGAGAAAGAACCCTTTTTTTAAGGGGATGAGAGGAGCCCTAACACATTATGGTGACTCGGCCCTGTGAGCTCAGCCTCTGATTTCCTCAAGAGGCCCCGCTGCCTTCTGAGTTGGCCCCCGCCTCCTTCCTGGAGACTCAGTGAGACCCTGATCTTTTGAAAACAGCGACAGACCGCATCCACTAGGACTGAGCAGGGCCAGCCCACTGCTTTCGAGCCAGCAAGGTCCTGCTCTAACCTGACGCCCCTACCTGGAGGGGGTGCTGAGGGCCAGTCAGCAAGGCAAGCATACACAGCTGTGGCTCTGGGCCTTCTGCGTGCCCTTTCCAGGAGAGGGCACCGTGGTCTGTGGCGCGGGTTGTGGCAGGAGGGCAGTGAGCCCTAGGCCCAGGGTGGACACCCCCGCCAAGGTCTGTGCCGTTGAGTTGCTCTTCACGTGAAACTGCGTGAAGCTGGCTCTCAGGTCAGGATGTGAGTGCCGAGTCCCTCAGCCATCCCCTTTCTTATAAATTAGTACGTTCATGCTGTATGATACCTTTTCATTCTTACTGTGATTTGTCTCCCCAAATTACTGGTCTTCTAGGGAAGAAAAGGTACAGCCCAGATGGCCTAGGTGTGCGAGCCCCTTAGCCTGCACGGTAGATTAGGGCACTGTGGTTGTGGTTTGTGAACTGTGTCGGTGACATGCATCCACAGCCTCATCTGTGAGCCCGCGCAACAGGGTGGCAGACGTACCAGCTCACTGGGTGCTCCTCGCGCTGTGGCGGCAGGTCCACACTGCCCGCTGGCCTTCCCCAGGTGGTGCGGGGAGGTAGCTGGGTGTCTGCAAGTTTCTTCTCGAGGCGGACACGGTGCTGGTGCCGTGTCCTGAGTAGTTCTCCAGGGTGGCGCTGCATCAGGCTCTAGGGGAGGGAAGATGGAAGAAACACACAGATCTGCTGAACTGCTGACACTGTCAGCGGAAAACATCCAAGTTCCTTTAAAATGTCCCTTACATTTGTGTTGGGTTGGACAAAAAGTTCGTTATGATTTTTCCGTACCATGGCTCTGGTAGCGCTTAGTTGTCTTTCACTTCATTCGAAACAATGTTGTTAGACTATGCTGTGACAGCTGATAGCATGCATTGAAAAAATAAAAAGCCACCAAAATAGATAAACTTTTGTGCAGCCATTTTAATATTGTAGAAAATATGCAACATTTTTAGCGTGTTATGCTTTATTATTTCAAGAAAGGTAAAAACACAACTGTAACAGATTTGTGCAGCGTGTGGGGAAGGTGCTGTGACTGATGGAATGTGTCAAAAGTGGTTTGTGGAGTTTCTTGGCGTTATTGACATTGTGGCCAAATCATGCTTTGCTGTGGGGCTGTCTTACGCATTGGAGGATGTTTAGCAGCAGCTCTGGCCTCTGCCCACCAGAAGCCAATAGCAGGAGATAGCTGACAGACTCAGCATACCTGAATCAGTAAGGTTATGGGTGAAAATGAGAAATGTGCCTTTTATTTTATGGGAAAAACTAAACAGGCTTCTTGGCCGCCCCAACACTGAAGTGCACACGCTCTTGTTCAGAGATTGGACTTTCCACTGTTAGGGTTTTATCACACTGATCGCAATACTGCCATTAAAAGCTCACTTCCATCTATGAGAAAACTGGTAAAACGTACATAATAAAAAGTTAATAATTTTAAACATACAGTTGCTTTAAACGCTCGTATTGCTACGTGACCGTCACCACTGTCTCCAGAGTTTCATCTTCCTGAACTGAAAGTCTGTCCCCATTAAACACTCACTGCCCGGCCCCCGCCCCCGCCCCCTGACCATCTGTCTGTGGATTTAACTACCATCACTGCCTCTGGCAGGAGAACCATATGACGTTTGTCCTTTTGTGTCTGGCTCAGTTCACTCTGCAGTGTCCCCCTGGTTCATCTTGTGCCCAGCAGATGTCCGAACCCCCTTGTTCAGGCTCAGTCATGCGCACCTACCACGCTCGGGTCATCCAGTCAGTCAACAGACACCTGGGCTGTTCCCGCCGTTCAGGCGCTGTGCGTGTGGGGGCGCCGGGCCCTGCTGGGGCTGCTGCTTTCCCTTGTTTGGACACCCAGACAGAGAACAGTGGGACCACACAGTGACTCCAAACAGTTGTGGAATTGCCACACTTTTCTACAGCAGCTACGCCACTTCGCAGTCTATTCTCTATTCTCTTACCTGAAATACAGAACTCCGGCAGTGTGGATTTTTTGGAATAATCTGCTTCATGGTTTCCGCTGAGACAGGTTATTTTCTGTGTTTCCAGGCTGCTGTGCAGAAAGCCATCCCCATGTACAAAATCGCCGCCAAGAAAGATGCTGATGTCCAGATAGACCAGGAGGCCTACCTGCCCGAGGAGACGTAAGGAGCCTTCCTGCTTTTCATGCCTGTCTTCTGCTGCGAGCCCCACCCTCACCTGGGCCTTTGTGGAGGGCGTGTTCTCCAGGGCGCCCTGGTCTCTGTCTGACCCTGTATGCTTATCCTTCCGAGCCAGGGGACACCCTTTGCAAGTCCAGCTTCTTTTTGTGGAGAAGCAGCACCGGTCTCGACTGGGACGCAAAGCCAGGCCCAGACCTTGTTCTGTGTTGAGCAGTGTAGCCTCCCACCAAGGGGCCCCCAGAAGGAGGACGCAGTCATGTGTGACTGATGGTGAGGGTCCCGGGACACGCCCTTGCAGACACCACGGCCCTTCTGCTCACTGCGGGTGGAGGGACCTCTCCCCCCAACTCCCACTGGGTGGGGTGGGGGCAGCAGTGCAGGTCCTGGGACGCAGGGCTGAGCTAAGAGCCAAGTACTCGCTGTGCTGTCAGACTTGCTGCGAACAGGGCTAAACGCCATCTGAAGTGTCCACATGCGTGCTTTCTGTCATAAGGGGGCGGAGGGAAGGACCGGGTGACTGTCGAACAGGAGGCGTGTGGGATGGGGTTGAACCTTACTGCTGGGTGTGGGTTTGACACTCTGCCACCTGCCAGCAAGGTGTCCTCAACCCATCCTGTGACCTCACGGAGCCTTGATCTCTGTCTGTCCAGGCAATGACACTGCCTCTCAGGACTATGGGAGCTTAGATGATGTAATGTCTGCGGCCCCTCCCGCATGCCTGGCCTGGGCTCAGGGCTTGCTGTTCTTGCTTGTCCTCCCAGGATGCCGTCACTGCCGTGGCCGCCAGGCAGACGGAGCACTGAGTGGAGCTCTGGTAGAGAAGGGGTGTCAGTCAGTACCCCTGTTCCTGTAACATAGCACCCCTGAGCATAAGGGGGCTTCCCGCTGTGAGGGGCAGACAGGGAAGTGTGGGCTCGTGTGCCAGGTGCTGCCCAGCAACATGGCAGGCAGGCTTTTCTGTTGCACGAATTAAGTTTTTTTCTTTTTGGAGCTTTCAGAATTTCAGATGAGGACCTGGGGGCTTACTCTAGTGCAGATTTAAAGTGGAGTTTTAAATATCGCCATTTTACTTAGTAGCTTTGTCATTTTATTAACTCTAAGCCTGTTTTACTTGTAACACGGTAAGGATGCCTGATGCCCAGTGGCGCCCAGGAGACCCGCAAGCAGGGGTCTTGCTCATCCCTCCCTGCCTGCTCTGCTGGGGCAGCAGCTCCAGGTTTTCAGCAGAGAAATAAACGCCACACCCTTGGGGACAGAAACCACAGATAGATGGAACAAAGGACCGGCAGGGAGGGAGGGGGAAGAAAGAAAATACTGGGGTCATGGTCCATTTGAGTTCCGCAAAGAAAATCTGCGAAGCCTTTCCCAGCCTTTGTCCCACAGCCTGCTGTCAAGAGCTACTTGATAAGGCGAAATTCTGGCATAGCAGACAAATTCCATTCCCAGAGGCTCCGTGTAATAGGATTTGACCCGTCCACCTTCTGCCTGTCGAGTGCTGAGAAAGGGAAGCGGTGATAGGAGTGAGGTGTGGCTGAGGCAGGACTTCCCCAGTGTGCGCTTGTATGTGACACAGGACTTTGCCGTATCGATACTCCTGGTGATCAGCACCTGAAGAAACGCTCAGACAGGACTCTACCTGTGCATTTGCAAACTGGGACTCACGTGTCCTCCTTCTGACGTTGGGGGTGGTTAGAGGTGCATTCCGGGTGACCGCGGAAAGTCCTGTCAGCACGCGGCAGTCCCTGGTGAGCGATGGTTACCACCAGCTCCACCCCTTCAAGCTTGAGGCGGCTTTTTTATTCCAAGCTGTTGCTTATGTTCACTGGCCCCTGTGGTATCAAGACACTCTACATGCCAAAACTCTCCTCCAGCGGAATCGAGCAATTGTGCATGTGTCTGGTCGTTTCTCTGTTCTTTGCAGCGCTGGTGGAGTTGAGATCTACAGTGGGGACCGCAAGATAAAGGTCTCCAACACTCTAGAGAGCCGGCTGGACCTCATCGCTCAGCAAGTGAGTGGGGGCTTGGGAGTGGGCAGTCCCTGCTGTTTGGGATCTGTTGCTTTCTGTCCACACTTTCTGACTTTTTCTTAAAAGGTACGGGATCAGCATTCGGGGGTAGCAGCAGTCCCCAGCCTTTCAGGCACTGGAGACTGGGTTTGTGGAAGACAGGGTCGGGGTGGCGGTGGGAATGACGGCACACAACACAGGAGGTGGCTCTCAAGGCAAGCTTTGCTCACAGCCCTGGAGTTGCGGGCCCTGATTTACAGGAGGGAGGATTTGGGGTCAGAACAGGGGTTTTGTTTATCAGGGTTTTATTTTTTTTTTTATTTTTTTTTTTTTTAAGATTTTTATTTATTTATTTTTAGAGAGAGGGGAGGGAGAAAGAGAGGGAGAGAAACAGCAATGTGTGGTTGCCTCTCACATGGCCCTCACTGGGGACCCAGCCTGCAACCCAGGCATGTGCCCTGACTGGGAATCGAACCAGGACCACTTGGTTCCCAGCCCACGCTCAATCCACTGAGCTACACCAGCCAGGCTGTTTATCAGGGTTTTAATAGACGCACTTACTGCAAGCGGAGATGCTGACCAAAGTTCTTTGTCCATCAAGGACGATGGGAACTGAAGTAGATTGTGTTTAGAGAGATCCCTGTGGGGCTCCTGGTTCCCCAGTGCCCCACATTTGCACAAGTGAATGCTTTGGAGACAGCAGGAAGATGTGGTTTCAGAGTGCCCAGGCGTCGCCCCGAGGAGGCGGTTTGGTGCACTACAACATGGAGTGTCTGTCACCTTATAACTTGCATCTGACAGCTCTGTGACTCAGCAGAGCAGCCAATCGCTGCAAATGGATATTTTCTTTCCTTTGATATTTAAATTAAGCAAAATTAACAGTTCAGTTCCGTTGTCGCACTGGCCATGTTTCAGGGGCACGAGACCCCATGTGGCTTGTGGCTCTGCTGCGCACGCTGCCTTAGAAGGCTGGGGTTAGATCCTAAGGGATTTTCAGTTGCCACAAGGAGACCCTGGGCCCACGTTGCACCCCCAGCTTTCTGCGTGGTCCGTGTGCATCGGTATTTGTGAAGGATACTGTAGGTGGCCCAGAAGATGAAAAAGAAAAAACACAACTGTGAGTGGACACTGCTTCCCTTGTCACAGCCCAGCAGGAGCCTTAGACAGGAATGCCTTCGATTTTTAGTGTTTTTTCCTTTTTCCCCTTTAAGCAGTTAGTCCTAACTCCAAATTTGTGACAGGTCAAGGACAGACCAACGCCCTTAGCTCAGTGACCCCTTCCCAGCCATGGAGGGTCACAACCTGCTGTCTGGCGATGCCATGAGATTCACAAATGGAGACAGAGGAGACGTGACTCAGGGAGCTCAGCGCACGCTGCACTGTACAGATGATGTGGGTGGAACTGCACCCTGACCAGCCTGTGTAAAGTTACTAACCAGGGTCACCCAATACACTCAATAAAATTTTTTTAAGGTGCCGTTCTTCCCAGGTTTCCCAGGCAACCACCCTCCTTTACTAACGATGTTCCTTCTTTGCAGATGATGCCGGAAGTGCGCGGAGCCTTGTTTGGTGCAAATGCTAACAGGAAGTTTCTGGACTAGGCCGGCTGGGAGGCAGGCAGGCGTGTCTGATCGCTGAAGAAACAACACTGCATGGCGTTCTCTCTGCTGCTCTGATAGTCCCTGTGTGTCCTCTGTACTATGCCCTTCGCTGATTGTTAACAGTGGGAGAACCTCCCAGTTGCTATGATCAGGAACCTACCTCTCGCTTCTCTGAAGGGATCACAGCTTTCCGCTGGTCCTGCAGCCTGGTGGTGAAGGAATGGGTGGTGGTTGCGTGGGCCTCGCTGTCTTCCGCTCTCCTCTGCTTTTAGTTACGTAGCACCGCAGTCCTGCATGGCATCTCCGCTCTCTAGGCCTGACCTGCAGGTGGAGCAGGCGTCCTTCCTGCCACCTGTGGGCCTAGGGGGCTCGTCTGCACGTGTGATGTAAAATCCAAGCCAGGAGGCTCTATTTATTAAACAAAAGGTTTACGTGAATTTCATTGTGATTTGTTATGCAAATGAGTGTGGTTTCAGGGTAAATTTCTTCATGAGGAATCTAGAAAAGCTACCATTTTTTAACTGTCCAGACTGCTGGCTGACAGCTGTGGGTACTGGACATATGGACCCGTGTTGCTGGAGCTTCTGCTCACTTTGGCTGGACCCTTGCCCCATGGCCTTGCTTCCCGCCCCTCTCGGCTCCACACACCACACACACAGGTAGTCCCGTGACCTGCCCTCTGCAGGGCCGATGTCTTTATTGAAGAAATGTTTCTACTGGCTTTGGCAGAGTCAGAAGAGAAGAGAATCTATGGGGTTTGTGGGGACGGGGCCTAAACACGGCTTCCTCTCATTTCCGGGCCGTTTGTTTTTCAACAGGACACAATGGTAGGGGACCGACTGCTGGCTGCAGACTGTCTGCTGCCGCTCCACCACCACCAGATCACAGCATGCGCCCTGGCTCAGTCAGGGCCTCTAGGCCCCAGTCAGTCAGAGCCAGCAGCACGGGGCCAAACACAAGCCCTGCCGCTTAGGTTCAGCCCCACAAGCTGACGGGGCTCACCTGGTTTCACTCTAGGTGCTGGCTCTTGAGGACTTGCACGGTGCCCTTGACCTTCTGATTCTCCCCCGAAAAGATTGCCAGGACTCACCATCCATTACTTCACTCAGGTCAACAAAACCTAACCGTGCCACTGACTCAGACACGCTGCGTTCGTGGGATAAGGATGTACAACGTGGGAAAACCCTCTTTACTTCCTGTCTGTGAAGGTCGCGTAACTAACACAACCGAGTAGGTGCAGTTCCTGTGAGAGGCGGGGGGTCAGGGAGAGGAGGGCCGCAGCCAGCTCGCCTGTGGGAGCAGGGTGGCTTCTCCTGGGGCCGAAGCAGTGCTGCAGAGTACAGGCAGCAAACAACGTGCAGGCAGCCCGCTCCCCGTTGGTGCAGACGGCGGCCAGAGACACAGCCCGGACACGCTCCAGCTGTGTCTACTCAAAGCACCTGAGGACCCGCTCGCCAATGCCGATGAAGTAGACGCCTTGGGCGATGCCGAAGAGAGGGGCGATGACCAGCGCCCGGCAGCCCGCGCCCTTCAGGAAGGCGGACGGCCCCTCCTGCAGCCAGAGTTTCCTAGAGAAGGAAGAGCCGGGGTGAGGGCCACCACAAGCACCGAGGGGCACCCTCTCCTCTGGCATTTGTGCACGTCTTTCCTTTGACAAGGGGTATCATTTGGGCAGCGACAAAGTCCCAGGAGTGGGGAAGCCACGCCTCCCGGGATGTGTGTGCAGTTCCTCGGGGAGCGGCTGGGTGCAGCCGTGGAGCTTCGGGGACACAAAGGGGAAAAGAGCCCCCACGCGTCCCCCCTTTGGTTGGGAGGGAGGGAGAGGAACCAAAGTCAAAGAAAGAGCTTGGCGTCCAAGGTGAGGGGCTGTTGTTGAGCCCAGGTGCAGTGACACCACGTGGCTGCGAGGGGCACAGGCTCTCACCTGGCACAGTCTGCGATGCCACTGTAGCTATCCTCACCCAGGCCTTTCTTGAGGGTTTGGATTCGCGTTTTCAAAACTAGAGCAAAAGTTACAGTGAGTAGGGAACATCTCCCTCTGGAGTCTTCCTCCTAACACAGAGTGGTCAGGTCTTTCATGGCCACTCACGTGAGGGCTAAACCCTGAGGCGCCATGTTCTCTCGGCGGACCTGACTGTGATCACAGGTGTGACCCAAGGGTTTTGGGTGGGGGCTGCCTCGTCGCTGTCCTAATTCTGTGCAGAATTACGATTTATCCATAAATGACCACGCAGGTGTCTAACTTGTGAAGCACGTCGACCCTGCAGCCCTTCCGGCCCCAGTGCACTCACCATCCAGGGGTGTCACAGCGACAGCAGCCGCGGAGCCGGCCACACAGCCCGACACGAAGGAGTGAGCAAAGGAGGCCTTCCCCGCCGGCTCGCTGACCCCGAGGTTGTTCAGGTTGGCAAACAACGGGAAGTAGATGACGGAGAACGGGATGTCCCTGCAGGGAGGAGGACAAGAGCTGAGTCACAGGCCTCTCTAAGCTTCTCCCCGAGGGAACACATGAACCAGGCCGTCAATGGTCAGGGACAAGCCCACAATTCTGTGCTCCTGCCCCAGCACCCCATGATGATGCCCACTCCTCTGCCCTCACAGCACTGGCAGCTTCTGACGCAGAGCCCAATGCAGACTCAAGAGACAGGATGGGTAGGAAGGTGATGTTCACCTGTTGCCCAAGGAATAGAAAACCCTGGCTGGGATACTTCTGATCAACTGAAAGGAGTTGGGCCAAGTGACAAAGTAAAATGAAGGGTAATAGCCTCTCGCTGCTTTGGAGGTGACCCACAGTCCTTTGTACACAGGACATTCTAGGTGCCCTTGGGCCCCAGATCACCCAGCCATCCTGTGGACCTGGTCACTGGACATGGGGCTTAAGAGTCGTCTTCCAGGGACCCGCTCCATGCGGCCCTGCCCGAGTCCGGACAGAGTCTGAAGCATCGAGATGCTCTGAACGTTCCAGGAAGAGCACAGGCAAGTCGGGGCCGCGATCCCTCACCTAAGGAGAGTGGCCCCCAGGCCCTTGTAGAGACCAGCGGGACCTTGGGTGCGAAGCAGCTCCCAGGCAATGAGGGTGGCAGACGGACGCTTCTGAGGGGACGGGGAGGAAGAAGGTGCTGAGGCCGAACCCTGAGGACTGGCAGCTGAAAGGGAAAAGGGACAGGTTTTCTGTCACCACCCAGGCCCCACATGCGCAAGAGTAGCTCCTGCTGCCTGTGACTAGGATCTCTCAGACAAGGTGGTGGCCCTGCCAAGAGTCTGGAGCGTGTCTTAATTCCAGATCACACGGCGTTGGCTCCAAGGACCCCTCCGTGGGACCTGCAGTGTCAAACGTGTGGTCCTTCCCAGCTCTCTCCGTGGGCAGCTCTGGCTGCCAGCCAGCCCACCCACCCTGATGCCGACGCCTCCCACTCATGACGGGCTCTGAACCTGTCAGCATCATTTCTTCCCGTTGGCGCTGTGGGATGTGGGAACCCCAAGTGTCTTCTGCCTCAGGTGTGAAGCAGCGAATTCCTTTTGTGTGTTTAAAAACCAGCTCTTAGACTTCAGAGGAGCCTCCTCCGGCTAGCATGCTGAGGTTGGGTGAGCATGTCCTCTAGTCCCTGTGCCATTTTATAAGAATTTAATTCTTGAGAGTCAACCCCTTTTAGCTGAGTAATTCAGAGCTCATACTACCATGAGTCAGCCCTGGCTGGTGTGGCTCAGTGGACTGAATGCTGGCCTGTGAAGCAAAGGGTCACCAGTTCGATTCCCAGTCAGGGCACAGGCCTGGGTTGCAGGCCAGGTCCCAGTAGGGAGCATGCGAGAGGCAACCACACATTGATGTTTCTCTCCCTCCCTCTCCCTCCCTTCCCCTCTCTCTGAAAAGAAATAAATAAAATCTAAAAGAATTATTAAAAAAATAATACAATAAGCTAAACATCGAATACATAGGATGGAATTTTTTCCCCTTAGCCTATCAGATACAAGCATTTCAGGTGTGTGAGTCCCGTTCACGACCACGGGATTCAATGCGCTGAAATTGAGTGGATGCTGATTGTCTCAATTCTCAGTGTTTGAGTTTGACAGGCTTTGCACAGATCCTAGGCCCTTGCACAAAGGCAGCTATTCACACCCCCATTTCTGACCTCCAGCAGGGCAGCACGCCATCCTGTGGGACAGCCACAGCCCAGTCTGCGGCCGTTCTTCCCCGTCGTCTTTAGATGCTCATCAGTCACCCAGAGCCTGTCCTTCCCTTCTTTTAAAGTGTTTCAGAAATACTACACCTTCTCACCCAAGCTGAAAATCACAGTGGTGCAGAGCTCCTCCCTCTTTGCTGAGCAAAATCAGGCGAGGGCTTCCCAGCGCCTGACCAGAGTCCCTTTGGCAGTTCTGTCTGCTCCACCCGGGACCCTCACCACACGCGCACGAGTGCACGGGGAGGGGAGGGCGCCCACAGTGTGCAGGACCTCGGGTGCTCTGCTCGGCATGGGACACATTGCCTTATTAAATTCCAACCTTGGCTTATTAGCCCAGAGGTGCCCTCTGCCCGCATCCTTCCCCCGCAACCGTCAGCCTTCGCTCTCAGCAGATGCTGTGGAACCTACGCCACTTTATTCTCTGTTTTTCAGAGGGCTAGGAGTCAGCAAAGGGCCAACTTCTCTCAGAGAAAACCAAAAGAATAGCAATGGCTCTCCTCTCCCCTCCCGTGCTTCCCCACTCCAGCCGGGCTTCTACGGCGTAATATGTCATCCTGAAGCCTCCATGGACTGCGGTGTGGTGCGTGGGCCCCCAGCAGTCCTCAAGGGCTTCAGGAACCAAGCCTCACGTTCGAGGCAGTGTGGCTGTGGAGTTAGGGGGTGGGGCCTCTGACCCTCCGCACCAGGATTCTCATTCCTGCTATCGGTTCTAGAGCTGGACACGGTGGAACCAAGAAGGGGAACCGTGACATACAGACACCTGCTGACCGAGAGCGGGCTGGGTCATGCAGAGCGGCCTCACCCAGGCGCCCGGCGTCCTGCAGCTGGATCTTCAGCATTTCCATGGGACAGGTGACCACCACCTGGCACATCCCAGCGCCGCAGCCCGCCAGCATCTCCATCTTCAGGTTCCGCTGCATCCTGTGGGCCGGGAGTCAGTGTCCTTCAGTCCCAGGAAGCCCCTGCCCCACCCAGCTGCATGGTCCTCATCCTGTTCCTGGCTCAGCTCCGCTTAGTAAAATGAGGGGCCACCCACCCCGCTCAGCCTCAGGCTCCCTGAAGACAGGAGGCTGGGTCTGGAACAGGCTGAAGGAGGCAGCACCCACATGGAAGCTGAAAGTTGTCCACATGGTAAAACTACTCATCGCAGGATGTCCCCGATCCCTTGAGCGATTGTCACCAAGGCAATGGGAGGCACAATGAGAAGTGGAAAGTATTTGGGGTCCACTTTTAAAAATTCATCAGCATTAAAAAAAGACTCATGATCCACGCAGCGGAATCCAGAGCCAAGAAACAGACCCCAGCACATTCGCTCAGCCTGCCCCGACCGGGAACCAGGACACTCAATGGAAAGCAGAGATCCCTCAGTCACCAGTGCTGAAAAAAGCTGGATGGACGTGTGGAAGAGTAAGCATTAGCCCTGTCTTAGAAAACTCACAGAAATTGACTCCAAATGGACAGAAGACCTAAATGTAAGACCTGAAACCACAAAACGAGGAGGAGACGGGGACAAAGCTCCTGACATCAGTCACCGGAGGCAGGAGCAACCGAAGCAAAAGTGAACAAGCAAAAGTGAACAAACAGGACATGAGACGGCAAAGCTTCAGAGCCAAGGGAACACCAGCAAAACTGGAAGTCAGCCCCTGAAGGGCAGGAAATGTTTGTTAATCCTATACCTGGTAAGGGATTAATATCTGAAATTATATATAAAGACCTGACACAACTCCATAGAAAACAAAACCACCAAAAAAACACTCCAGTTAAAAAATGAGTAAAGGACCTGAATAGACTTTTTCCCAAAGAAGATATTCAAGTGTCCAGCAGGTACATGAAAAGATGCTCAACATCACCAATCAGCAGAGAAATGCAAATTAAAACCACGATGGGACACCCCTGTCACTCCTGTCAGAATGGCCGTCATCAGTAAGTCCACAAACAAAAGTGCTGGCGAGGATGTGGAGAAAGGGGCCCCTCGTGCACTGCTGGTGGGAACGCGGCTGGTGCAGCCGCTGTGGAAAGCTGCGCGGAGCTTCCTCAAAAAATTAAAAATATAACTGCCATATGATCCGGCAATTATACTTCTGGGTATAAATCCAAAGGAAACGAAATCTCTGTGTTTACAACAGCCAAGACTTGGAAGCAAACTCGCAGAAGAGAGATCAGACTTGTGGTTGTGGGGGGGCAGGGGGTCAAAAGGGCCAGGCGTCCAGTCCCAGCCCGCGCTGACCGAGGACATGACGGTGCGCAGCGCAGGACCGAGCCAACGCCGCTGTGTGCTGGTGGCCCCGAGCGTCGCTAAGAGTGGACCCTGGACGTTCTCGTCACGGGGAGAAGTGGCAGCTGTTGTGGCTGGGGGAGGGGGCACAGATGTTAACGCTGCGGCCACCCCCTCACGCCACGCGTGTCGAGCCACGATGCTGTGCGCCGTCAGCGCGCACAGTGCCATGTGCTGGCGAGACCGCAACACTGCGAAAGAGGGTCCTGGCCGGGAGGCTTGGCCGCTGGGAGCACCGTCCCGCGCACCAAAGGGTTGGGGGTTCAGTTCCCCGGTCGGGGAGCCTCCGGGAAGCAACCCATCGATGAGTCTGTCTCTGTCTCAAATCGGTGATAAAAATATCCTCAGGTGAGGATTAAAAGGAAAAAACTAAAAAAATATTCATCAGCTACTTGATGTGCACGTGTTCCATATTGCCCATCACCTACCCACCCATCCATCTGCACCTATCACCCCGTCACCCATCAGTCTAGAACTCCCACAGTCCAGCAGCTCATCGTCCCCCGTTTCTGTCCCCCTGCTAACTCCCACACGAGCTCGCGTCCATCCATGTGCAGACAGGGAAGCCACAGCCCGGCCGTACCCGTCTCCCAGGAGCAGCTGCCGCAGGAAGTCGTTGGCGGCCAGCTTGATGGCCTTCTCCGGGGTGACCAGTGTGAGGTTCACGGCAGCACCTGGACAGGATGGGTCAAGGAGGTGCATCCCTCATTTTATTGGGATAATTTGTCTCCTGACCACGCCGTTCCCTCCTCCCTCCTGGCTCTGTGCTCCAGCCTCGCGCCTGCTCCCTAGGGAATGGTCGCCTGGTGCGGGAACACCCCATGCATTGGTCCTGCCACCCCCCTCTTCTGCACTTGCTGGTCAGTCCTGAGGCAGCAGCGAGGGAAGTTGGGGGCTCTGTGGCCTCCAGCACTGTGCTGCGAGGCAGGGGCACACCAGGATGGGGCCTAGGGTGCCCCCCACCCTCACCACGGCTGCCTGTGTCACTGAAGGACCAAAGCAATTGGTCCGGAGCCACCAGGTAGCCAAGTCATCCCAGGAGTTCTCCGGGCAAAGATGCCACCTCCCTATCTTTGTGATCCCACTGTGTGTGGGGACCCCCGGCCTCTGCCTCCGCCCCCTGGCCTCCCCCAGGGCGCAGGGAGCCCACCTCGGTACATGCCCAGGAAGCCCTCAGCCCTCGCCGTCTTCACCAGGCAATCTGTCCTAGAGGCCGAGCCAAGAGGATGTCAGTGTGCATGGGAGGCTGCCCCTGACCCCCTGCTGCCACCCGGCTTCCCTGGAAAACACCTCCTCCCACCTCCCCCAGGTGCACACGCCCCGCAGAGACCACCTGGGCCCCTCTCCTTGCCCCTCCGCACCGGTACCTACATCCCTCTGTACGTGTCTGTCCCGTGCTGGTTCTGAAGTCGTGTCTTGGCCAAGTCGATGGGGAACACACAAGTCACCCCCACGAGCCCCGCCACGCCTCCATTGATGAGTTTTGCTGAGATGCTGGGTCATGAGAGGAGGGGGTGCAGGGTGAGAGAGGGGTGCAGGGAGATGTTTATAAAGCTGCGATGCTGCAAGGGCCTCTGGGAAGGATGCCCTCAGGGTCACTGGGCATCAGAGAACCCCCTTCCGAGCCTGTCCCCATTCAGGGCCATGGGTGGACACGGCTTCCAGCACACTGGAATCTCATCTCAGGGGTCAGGTCATCAGAAGTGATTCTGAGTCCTGGCGGCGCTCTCAGTTCCGACCCTCTGGGAACTGGTTAGTGCGCCTGGGAAACGGTGACCCTTGTCGTGCTGACAGGACCCACCTCTCCGACTCGAGGGCTGCGAGTCAGCCTGAGAGACCTGGGTTAAACCAGCGAGAGCTGGTTCTGGCCGAAAGTAAAGGACAGTCTCATGTTTCCTAAGTGGGCCCTCATCCTTGAGGATTCATAAAGTCTGAAAATAGGAAGTAAAGCTTTCTCAGACACCCTTGGAGCTGAGTAACACTTTATCTTTGTGGTCAGAGGCAGATATGCACAAAACGTTACCCGGAAGTGGTAAGAGTAGATGAATAGTCTTAAATTTTGCAGTCTGAGTGATGCAGTCCAAATTATATTTAAATATAGGTACGTATATGTGATTATTTTTTTAAATCCTCACCTGAAGACATTTTTTTTTTTAAAAAAAGGTTATTTATTTTCTGAGATGGGAAGGGAGAGACAGAGGGAAAGAAACGTGGATTGGCTGCCTCTTGCACACCTTCAACCTGGGACCTAGCCCAAAACCCACGCATGTTCCCTGATTAGGAATCAAACCAGCGACACTTTGGTTCAGAGACCAGTGCACAACCCACTGAACCACACCAGCCAGGACTTGCTTTCCCCCGCCCCCTTTTGCAAAGTGAGATAGGAAAACAGGAACATCGATTGCTTGCCTCCCACAAAGGCCCTTTGGTTACAGGATGACGCTCCAACCAGCGGAGCCACCCCGCTCGGATAATTTTTGTCTACAGGGAAATGGATTTCTCTTGCTCCCTGGCCCCCAGCTTATACTTCAGGGACCTGGAGGGAACCTGAGTGACGTTGTTACCACAGCAACTCCCCCCCAAAACCTGGCCCAGAGACGGGGGCTGTCTCAGCCCGAGTTTACCTCAAATCCTGCTTGGACATCCTGCGGGTCGGAGGGTGAGGACTCAGGGGTTCTGGGAACACAAGGCTGTTTTATTGCTCCTCAGGGCAGGTGTCGGCCAAAGCAGAGGAAGTGGTGTCCGTACCCTTGACTCTAGCCCAGAGGCAGAGTGCGCAGAGCAGGTGTCAGTGTTGAGTGTCCAGGGCCACCTCCCAACAGGTCGCAATCTCTGCGGCTGCAGCCCCCTCTGTAAAGTGACCAGACCAGCACTGACCTCCTAGTATGGAACCCACACCTGTGAGGGGACAGTGTCAGTCACCCATTAACACTGCTAACATTGTCTGCGACCTTCCCTCACTACCTGGGGGACTTTGGGGACTCGGACTGGAAGAGAGAGGGAGAGAGAATGGGCCCCAACCGGCTCAGGAGAGGGATCCTGGGCATTTGGGAGAGAGGCCAGGGCCACGGGGGGTGGGGGGCGTGAGGGGGGAGGAGGGGCACTGGTAGATCTGGAAGAGGGATTCCCAGGACAGTTTGTAAGCCCCGCTCAGCGTCCAGGAACGACAATGAAACACTCAATCCTTAAGTTTCACTCTGGCTCTGCATCTTCCGAGCTCCTGATGGCCCTGCGGGAAGGCTGGGCTGCAGGAGGCCGGTAGGCAGGCTGGGCCTTGACGCGTCTGAAGAGCGGAGAGCCATGAAAGGACAGCGAAGCTGCAGCAGCAGCAGTTTTACAAAACTACAGTCCAAGCAGGCTGGGAGATCATCGCTGTCTGGGGTCTCCCAGGCACTGGCCTCAGCGAGGTCACGGGGTGCCCCCACCACCTCCCAACTCCGCTCCCTCAGCTCTGATGTCAGCAGCAAGGCCAAGGGCACTAAAGTGCTCACGTGGACTCCCCCCACTGGGACCATTTCCCCACTGTGCACACAGACCTGGTCCCACCACCCCCACCAGCTGCACCTCCCAAATCCTTGCTCCGCCCTCCCTGCGGGCTGCTCCCCACGTTCAGTGCAGTTCACTTCCGGGCCACATGGTCTCTGGCCCTTGGGCCTCGCCCATACTTACCCATGTCCCCCAGATGACTTACCAACAGTTCTTCAGGCTTCACCTTCCTCCCATGAGTCCTCCCAAGTCCCCCAAACTTGTCCAGAAGCCCTTTCCTGGGACCATTTATCACCCAGTCCCCACACATCCCATGTTGCGTCACAACCATTTGTCCATGGTCTGATCGCCATCGAAGGGGTCAGGCACCTGAGGGGAGCCTCAGGCTGCCTCCCGGGGCCCTGCACAGGCACTTCAGTGCAGGCCCTCACTCATCTGTGACTAGGAGGATTGCTCCTCACAGTCTGTCCTGTCCTGGGTCACAGTCCTGCCCTCCCGTGACCGTCCATGCTCCCTGGTGCCAGCGGGTGACACGGCCAGGCACCCCACTGTCCCTTCCTCTCACAAGCTGCTTCCTGACCCAGATGTGGCCCGAGAGGCCCAGGTAGGCAGCCGCTTGCCCCACCTTCTTTGCTACAAGGGGGTCTTTTCTCTCCAACTCTGAGCTTATACTTCAGACAATACTCACCTGCTCTCAGAAGTTCTCTGGGTGCTGAGGCAGAGGCCAGGTCACCGCTGAGCTGTGCTGGGGACTGGCCACAACCCTCGTTTAGTCTACTGCCCCCCGGCCCCCTTCAAGACCCCAGAAAACCCTAAGAGAAGCAGCCCAGCCTTCTCCCCCCAGGTGGCTGTTGACTCGTGGCTGGATGACTAGGACAAAAACTGGGGCTGGGATTTGCTTAGAGCACCGTGTGAGGCGGAGGGGCAGGGGGACCCGGAGGTCAGGGAGAACAAACAAAAAATCAATGGAACGCAAACATTCGCCGAATGTTTGGTGCCAGAAGCTGCTCTCTGCTCCTCCAACTTGGGCACTTTTCTAGCTGCAGGCGGGCGGCTCTGCGTTTCCCATGGTCTCCAGGCACCCCCTCTTTGGAGACGCATGCACCTGTGGAGGGCTGCCCATAGGGTGTCCGGTCTGAGCTATGAGCAGCTCTGCTCTGAAGTAAAGCGGAAACCCAGCTTCTTCTTAGGGGCAAACTGTGTAATTTGGGGCAAGTGCTAAGTCCATATGGGGGAAATGAAGCTGGCAAGCCACGCAGGGTCTGGGGAACCCAGGACCCTGTCGCCTGGCCAAGGATTTGGGAGAGCCTTGGTCTCATGAGACCCAGGTTCAAATCCTACCTCCCAAGTTAATAGCAACCCCACTTGAGGCAAGCTGCTTGATTAATGCCTTTCTTCACCCACAGGGGACAGAGGGACACACTTTGGGACTGCTGGGAGGATGGCGTGAGACAGGACAGCTGGGTAGCCATCATACCCTTAGGGAAGGCTGCTCGTGACCTTGAGGATAGGGCCATGCAAAGGCCAACATCGGCTCTAAGTCCGTCACATCCGGAAGAGCAGTGGCTGCAGGTGGCCTTTCCCAGGGCGCACACCTCAGCAGCACCAGATTATCTATGTACTACGTGAACGCTGATGGGGGGTGGGCGGGCATGGGGGCCTTCAGTACAACAGCCGAACTGGGGGCTTCCAGCTGCTTTCTTGGCTTGTATTTCAGCCCATTTTGCAGTTAAAAGTTTTTGCTTAAGGTGGACCGATCCTTGGTTGGACAGGGGACAATACATGCACAGTTCTCCTTAAAAAAAAAAAAAAAAAGACGATGCCGCCAGGGAATGGGTCTGCTGGCCATTCACAAGGACCCAGTGAGGGAGGGACAGTTAGTTGTGGGCTGGACACCGGGCAGAAAGGCCATAGTGACTCTTGCCCAACAGTGTGAGGACAGGCCAGTCCCCTCTCCAGGAGGTTTCAGAGTGAAGACTGGCACCAGGTTTTGAAATAGTGTTTACCAGTGGAAGACACTTTGTTCTCGTCCCAAGCAGGTACACCCAGCAACCCCAGGTGCTCTGCTCAGAGATAAATCCCATGAAAAATAAAGTTAGACCCAACCATTAGCTAAAACTGTCAAAATCTGGCTCTCTGTAAGGAATTCACGTCACAGAGGAGGTCTCTGTGGGAAACCTGAAAGTGAGCAACGTCACATGTGTTTACAGCTGGGATGCACTGTAGACAGCAAAGGCTGAATGCCCCCCACTCCCCGCTCTGTCAGCGGCTGTGCAGTCCACCTACCAGGCCCCCCGCCACCCCAGGGTTCAGAAGGTCACCACAGGTGTATCACAGGTGTGCCCCAGATGGCACGTGTGGGCACGGACAGAGAGCACCCCACTCCGGACACCGTGCAGACTGGCCGATCAGTTTTACTTCTGTTGGCAAGTTCTCTGGGGCACACGCCATGGCGCCCTGCATGGGTCCCTGCTCCCACTGCCCACAATGCCGTGCCTGGACTGAGTGAGGCTGGGACCAGGTGGCACTTTCTGGGTGACAACACTGAGGACTAGTGCCAATGGGAGTGCACCCTGATGAGAAAAGTGACACAGACACACAACTCACACATATCCGAGACGTGCTATTTTAAGAATGTAATTTATACAAAATAACCAGTTCATATGGAAATAAATCTACAGACCTCCAAGGATCAAAAAGCTTTTTAAAAAGTTCTTCCAAAAAAGTATCCAGCACACGATATTGAACTAGCCATTGAGGTAAGTCGCTCTTGGTGAAGCAGGGCATCAGCAGACCACGACAACATATACACAACACAGAAATAAATAGTGTCCCCTTCCCAGTGCTGGCCAGGACGGCGCCCGCAGCCTCTGCAGCAGGCGCGGGGGGGTCCCTGAGCCCGTGTGCAAGGCAGGTGGGCGAGGGCTGAGCCTGCCTAGGAAAGGGGGGGGTCCCATGGACTGTCTGATGGGGGGCTCAGCCTTTCAGTGGCTCAACATCTACACCCCTGTTCCTGACCCCACCCCACAGGACACTTCCACAGGCAGGTCGCAGCATCCCCTGGGGCTGGATGAGAGAGTGGTCAGGAGGCAGCTTCTCCAAAGGTCTGTCCAGCAAAGGCCACATGAGGCAGAGACGGCCTAACACCCACCTGGAAACCATGCTCGCAACAGCCTCCCTTTGAGCACCAGGATGCGGAAGTGTCCACCCAGGTCCTGTTCCACCAAAAGGGCAGCAGGACAAGGCTGCACGTCCTAGGGCTGAATGGCGAGTCCAACCCCCAGGAAGAAGAGGGCCTGGGTCCCCTGCTCCCTGCACAGCGCAGGAGCCCTGGAGGGAAGCCCTGCGTCCCAGAGTCCTCCCCTCACCCCGCGGAGTCTGGTGGGCGAACGGATGGACAGGTACCAGGGGAGCGGGACAACTACGCTAGTCCCTGTGAGTGCAGGGCAGGCCTCTGCACCGAGTGACCAGCCTGCCTTGGGGTTGCGGGGAAGATTTCCTGGAACTTTCAGATTGGCTCTTAAGAGCAGTACCTTATAGATCTGAACGTCCATTAAAAAAAAGAACAGTTCACCTGAGTGTATGGATCGAAAGCTTGCCTTGGACCCAGGGCCTCCTGCACAGGGAGCGCAGCCCACAGCGCGGCAGTCTGTCCTGTCCACAGACCCCGCCTGGTTGGTCAGTCGGGGTCGCAGCCGCTCACAGCCCAAGGCAGTCGGAGTGGGGCCCAACCACCTGCTCACATGCACCATCCAATTACCCCGACCTGACCAGGGAGAGGGGAGGGGGCTCACAGTTTTACTTTCAGAAAGGGGGACTGAACAATGACATGACCAATAATCTGCATATTTTGTCCTTCCTTATTCTCTAAACGCATCTACCACAATAAGGTTAGCCAACAACTGCCTTTTTTAATGAACAGACTCTGAGGAGAATAAAAGGCAAGCCAGCACACCTTATGAAAGGTTCTTTTCTTTCTGATCTTTCATTTCTCCTGGGTCTTGGGGAAGAGCTTCTACTCGTAACCAACTGTGATAAAGGTTAGCCATCAGCATGAAACAGAACAGGCAAGAGACTCGTCCTTCCCAGAGCCCCGCTGTCCCTCAGGACCATAGGGGCCTACGTCGGTCCTCCCAGCCTGAGCGTGGGCCTCTCTAGGGTTTCCTCGCACCCAACGACTGCCTGTCCCGCAGCAGCAGCCCCTAGAGGAGAGGCTAAAGGTCTGCTAAAGACCCCTGCTGAGGGGGAGGGCCAGAGGGGAAGGACGGGTCAGCCAGGAGTGCCCACCGCCCCGCAGCTCCAGTGGCAGCTCCAGTGGCGTCTGGCAGGCCTGCCACTGGAGGTGGTGAGAGCCCAGGACATACCAGGTGGAGACGGAGCCCGGGTGCCCGTAACACAGGACCAGGCGCCCACGTGGGGTGCAACAAGGCCGACAACGTTCCCGGGACCCCCATTCACAGTGTCAGAATATAATACAGCAGTTCAACCTCCTAGTTCCTTCCTTAGCTACTTTCTCACCTCTCTACCTACCGAGAAGGGAGATTAGGACAAAAAGAAATCACTGACTTTCTCTATATTGTTCACAGCTTCTAACAGGAAATGGGGTCAGGGGCTGGGGAAGCAAGGACCAAGGGTCGCCCCAGGCAGTGTGTCCACAGCTGCCCCACCCTAGGGGTCCGCCCAGGAGAAGAGGCCCTGTGGTCAGGGTGCTCCTGGTTCGGGGGAGCAGAGGCCTCTGTCAAACCAGCTCCGATGGGAGAAGATGAAGTCTCTCCGTGGCAGAAGGCTCCAGGCCAGGCCACGGCCTGGCCGGGTCGGAACACACTGCAGTGACCAGCTGGTCTTCACTGCCCACTGCTTCTGCGCACACACAGCAGCAGGAGCAGCGAGGCCGCCCTCAACCACACCACCCAGCCTGAGGGCTAGCCAGACACCCACCCCCCTTCTCCCTGCACAGAGAACGCTGACCCCCTCCCTCCCTGAGAAGCAGAACCAGCCCCTGAACTCCTGCCCTGTGACTGCACGCCCCATCTTGAGACTGGGGTCCTGCCACTGTGCGCCTGCTCCCGTCTCAGCAGCCGAGGCCACAGCCACCTGCAGGGTCGACAGGAATGACCCCCTATACACATGTTCCTGAACGTTCGCCGTTGGTTTCCTTCCTGAAGGAAAGCGAGCATGTGTTTAGCAAACTTGAAAACAACACATCCCCATTTGGCCTTGGCTGAAAGGTCCCTGCCCCCACATGGAGGCACCGAGAGGGGACAAGCCCCTCGACCGCCTTCCCAGAGGTGTGCTCGGCAACATGCTCTTCCCCGGGGACACCTGCCTTCTGGGCACTTCCCTTCCTTCGTGGGACAGTCACAGAAGCCCCAGCTCTGGTGGCACCTCAGCTAAAACCAAACATAGAAGCTAAACAGGGAGAGTCCAGTATGATTTGCTTCTGAAACTGTAATGAAGTAACATAATACTGTAGACTTGTCTGCTACCACACACACATGAAGGGCTCCCTAGACCTTGCTCCTGACAGCTACTTTAACCGCCATGACTGGTTTTACTATGATTCACTTAAAATGAATAAAGACTAAATACACTGAAATATTCCTAAACTCAAATTGTAAACCTATAGACCACACTTCTACTATTCAGAACTGTGCAATTTCCTTATTGATTCTAGCATATACAGACCTGAGTAGTCGCCTCCACAAACGTGATTCGTGCCAGAAAGCCACCTGTGCCACCCCCGGACCAGCCCCTCGGGTCTGGAGGAGGCCGCGCCCCCAACAAGGAAACACCCCGCGGCCCACTTCCAGACCCGGCTCCCAGCTCTCCGCACAGCTGCTGGCAACCACCAGGAGGGCTCCAACTGCCGGGCTACAAGCCCGAGAGCAGCCTGCCTCCCAGGTGCAAACTTCCGGAAAGCGGTGAGAGCATGCTGCCTCTGAACCAAGAGACGGAGCGGCTGGGGCAGTGGGACCACTTTCCTGGGCGGGCTGGGAAGAAGGCCCCCACCTGTCCAAGGGCAGGTGGCCACTGAGGAAAACAGTGACGCAGTCAAAGAGCCTTCCGTCCACTTGTTCAGCTCCCCAGCTTCAGTGTGACATGATTGTAAACAGGTAAGACCCCCCAGGGCTGTGTGCTTCCCCCCAAATCAGGATGCCCACTGCTTCAGATCCCCACCCCCAATTATGTACAATACATTCACCACCAACAACAAAAATTAGTTTAAAAGGCAACACGAAAATTCTGTAAACTGGACCCAGCTCCACACCTTAATACTACGAGTAGTTCCTTCCCCAAATGTGTACCTGAGTTTAGCTGCTCGTGAACGTCTACAAGCACCTCCATTATTACATAACCCCTCCCAGTTCAGACGACTTTTCCTAAAACAGTCTCAGGACTTGGAAAAGCCTCCACTAATTCCAGTTCATTTGTTCCTGACCATCAGCCACACAGGAGACCCGCCCAGGACCCTGCCAGCCGCAGATACTTGTCCAAGGCGTGTGCTTCGAGGGCTGTGGCGTGGCCCCAGCTCACGCCGCCCGGGGGCGGCGCTGCAGGGTGTGGCAGAGCAGGGAGTAGAGACAGGTGAGGCTCGCCCCCAGTTCTCCGTGTTCCAGTCTTCTCGTGCAGCCTTCTGTCTCCTTGGGGGCTGTTCCTTCTCGGACTAGCTCTGGGAAGAGCAAAACAGGGATGATTTAAACAAAATTCACATTTGTGTTCATTGTTTAAAAAAAATTAAATATGCCAAAGGGCGGTTCCTCCGATCTGGGAAATGGCCAGATTTTGTTCCTGCAGGACTCCCTGCACACAGGGCAGGACGCTGTGGCAGCTGCCGACTGCGACTGCGGGGAACAAGCCACGAACAGAAGCCCTTAAGCACAGTGCCAGACAGGGCAGCACTCAAAGGCAGTGACTGTGACTTACAAACCTGACAGCCTAGTCCCTCAAAAACCCAACAAGCAGGAAGGATAAACTAGGCAAGAAACTGCATCAGAATAAATGCTGGTAACCAGTTTGGGAAAATGAACTTCAAAAAATCCCCCAATAGCTGGTCACTGGAGTACCAGAGGAAGCACAGGTGGTGACTCAGAGGAGCCCCACTGATGAGCCGCTGCAGCTTCCCCTGGGCTGCTGCTGCCCGAGGGCCTGCAGGACAGGACACCCTTCTCGGAAAGTGCCAGTCCCTGCAGGACACAATGACTTCAAGTGAGAAGTGTGGGGCTGGGGTGCCGGTCCACTGCACAGCTGAACACCCACAGTGCAGCGGATTCCCTGACACACTGGGCCCACAAGCTTCCTCCCCCACCTGCAGGGCAGGATGCGGGAGGGCTCCAGCTGTCCTACCTGATCAAGCGGGAGCGTCAGGGGTTTGTGGGGCGGCAGCTCTTCCTGCAGCGCTCCTGGGGCCGGGGTCTTTGGGAAAGAGGATGGCGGCTGGATGGGATGCACCTGCACACTATGGCTATGAAAAAGGGACAGGTAAGAACTGAAGAAAGATACTTGAGTTACGAAGGTCTCAGACAGATACTCCCTTCATCACCCAGGTGATTAAACCTGGAGTCACCAACCCTGGGACGACACAGGCATCATGAGCCTCAAGGTGGACGCAGTGAGCACACGGCCCCATTCCATGTCTGACCTGACCCTAAACACGGGGACACAGCAAGAACCCAGCACTCGGGACGCCGCCTGAAAAGGAAAACGACGCAGCAATGGGGCGAATGCTCTAAATCACAAGAGTGAACAGACTTAACGATGAAACGTGAATGCATAAACCTTGACTGGCTCTTGAAAGAAAAATAAATCAAAGCAGCTACATAGCTACAAAGGCATTTTAGAACAACGGGAGAAGCCAAGACTCTGCATCTGATAGCTCTCCTCAGGTGAGACGCGGAGTTTGAGGCTGCATCCATCCCGGGGAGATGTGTGCTCCAGCGTTTACGGATAAAGAATCATTAGGTCTATAATTTACCTTCCAATGGTTTAGGAAAAAAAGGGACAGAAAAAAAATGAAACAAACAGGTATTCAGAAGAGGAGAAGACAAAAAGGACAAACTGTGACTAGGGGAGGGGTCTGGAGACTGGGTGGGCTGCGAGGGGACAGAACTGGCTTCCTGATCAGGCCTCCCGCCTTTCACGGACACGAGGAACGAAGCCTGAAGAGGACATCCTGAGAGTGACCCGCGTCTCCTCTGTCAGAGTGTGCAAGCTCAGAGACAGGTGAGGCCTGGTCTCCTGTCGCCAACATCCAAGAACACCAGTTCACTTCCATGCAGGGAATATGCTGAAGATAGATCAAACTTCAAGGCCAATACATTTCTACGAAGCCTCCACATCCATGAAGCACAGAAGCTCGCTCCAGTTCCCCTTCCTTCCCAAAGCCATTTTCTTTCAAACACTAACACCTACTCTTTCTGGGGGAAAGAAAACGAATCGAATACGCTCTTACCCCGAGGATCTGTACACATCCTGGAAGGGCCCCCTCGCTGCCCCCGCAGGACCCGCCTGCTCCATCATCACGGCCTGGAAGTGGCCCAGGCCGTCCTCTGGGCAGCGGTAGATGGGGCCCTCTGGCGGGAGGCCGTTGGGCTGGGCAGCTGCAGTGGAGACATAGGCCCGTGGCTGGAAGTGGCCGGCCGGCCTCGGAGCGGCATAGGAAGGCCTGGCGTGCAGCATCCCCCCGTGCGGCGGGAAAGCGGAGGACGCAAACCCCATCCCAGAGCTCAGAGTGGGAGGTGGCGATCCGTAGATATACTCGCTGGCGGATAGCGTGCCCTGCTGCTTGGTAGCAGCATTGTGGTTGTCCAGGTCTAAGAACTCTTTGGGACTCTCTGGCCTCTCCAGAGATTCGTCCAGCTTCTCCTCCTCTGGGCCAGGATCCTGCCCATCAGTAGTGATGACCTTGGTGGCCAGTGCATCCATGCGGGCAGGGGACATTAAGGCAGCATTCAGTGTTTCACAGCCTTGCAGGCTGACCATGGTGTTCTTGTCTGAGAAGAGGGGCCTCGGAGGGGGCGGCTGGCTGGGTGGGGGCCCGCCCGGGCTCTCCGGTGCGTGCAGCTGTCTCTGCCAGTCCGAGAAGCCCTGAGGGCAGGTGTAGTAAGGAGTTCGCTGATAGTGATGGTAGGAAGGCTGAGGTGGCGGCTGGTAGGGATACCTCATTCCTTGGTGGGGGCGGTACCGGGGGAAGACCCCAGAGTGAGGGCTGTTAGGGTGGAAGGCCCGAGGTGGGAAATGCGGAGGCTGGGGCCCCGAGGGCTTGGCTCCCATTGCGGGGCCCAGGCCCGTGCTGCCATGGTAGTGAGGCGCCGTACTGGGGTACTCCAGGCCAGGCAGGTACAAGGCAGGAAACTGGCCCACAGCACCTCCCACCACACTGGGGTCTGCACTGGGAGGGGTAGTTGGGCTCCGCCCAGCACACGACACGGTGTCCTGTAGCGTCTTGCCCCTGGGGCAGAAGGGCTTTTCTGGACCACAGCCACCAAGGCCCTTCCCCTCCGAGCCACATGGGGGCCCTTCGGCCAGCACTCCATTCTCAGGCAGAGCCCCTCGGCCCACCAGCGTGGGCAGGTCCCGCGTGCATCCCTGGGCTGTGGGACCAGGGTAGCTGCTCTCCGAGGCCCAGGCGCTCTTGCCCTTCGCTGCCCGGCAGCTGTCTTCAGAGGCTGCGGGGTCGCCCAGGAGCTCAGGGCCCTCGGCCTCCATGTCCTGGGGAGAGCTCTGCCGGGTGGGCGCAGAGTGAGGTAGCTGTTGGAGGTACATGCCATCTGAGGCACCCACACTGGGGGGCTTCTCCAGCCCAGGTAAGGGCTCTGCTGCAAGGGAAACGAAGAAGGGAGCTGGCTCAGCAGCTGAGACAACACCGCCCACTGGGTGAGAACAGGAAGGCCGAGACGCCCGGCCACACGGGCGGTGGGGAGTCAGGGCGTCAGGGCTGAGGCAGGTATGTAGCCTCTCCAGCTGCAGCCAGAACCGTGCAATTCCCAGCAGACGCCAGTGCCCTCCCTCTCGCAGGCCAAGAGGCAGACCCAGCATCTCTGCAGCCATGCGGAGGGTTTGCCCTCACTGGCAGCCAGTGAAAGGGTGTGGGATAAGATGGCTCCCGGATGGCATGGCTATCCCCCAGGTCGTGGGCCAGGCTGAGAGGCTCTAAAACTCAACCACGAGCAGACAGGAAGACCGTCCCCGGTGTGTGGCCTATCAGAACACATGCTCCACAGAGCGGGGACCTCGTTTTGTTCCCCACGAAACCCCCAGTCCTTATGCACAACGGGGAATCAATACTGAATGAAAACATTCGCCTCATCTGAATATCTTTAAAACAAGATGCCTATAGCATAAACCTCAAAAAGCCCTTGCTGACATATTATAGAAATTTAACCAAATGAGATGAATGTATTGGACTCAAATGCTTAATGACCCCCTCAGAATCCTTAACCTGTGATGCCAACCCATAAACATGGTTGTACTGTTAGGGCCTTCCTGGTAGGACGAAGCTGTGGCCCTGGCATGGTCAGATACCACCTGGCACTTGACATCAAGAAAGAGGTCAAGGGCACACAAGGACTCCTAGCAGGCCTCCTAGGACCCCTGGCTATGAAGGTGGAAGGGGCAGGCTGCACAATGGAAACCAAACCTGCACTTCGCACTGTGTAGCCGACACAGAACACAGGTCAACAGCCTTTCCCCAGGTGCCACAGGCGCCGTGTGACCTCGTGGCAGAAGGCTCTGCCGGGGCCACTGGTCCCAGAGCGGGACTCTGCCCGCCGCCCACATGACACATGGGGACGTTGCCCCAGAATGAGCACCAATTACACAGGGGTATTCTCTGCCTCAGATTCCGGTGCCCTCTCTTACAGGGACCTCTGAGGACTTCCTTCAGCCTTGGTTGCACCTCACCACTCTTCATTCCTAGTCCCAAAAGACGTGCACCCCAGGAATTAAAGGACAGAAACGACTAGACTTCTAGCACAATACTGAGAACTGGCTCCGTGGCTCGGGAGTAAGAGACGTGGAGGGTGGATCCAGTCTGCTTGTGGATCACCACTCCTGAGGCCGCCTCAGCCCGGCCCCCACCAGCTCCGGGTTTCCAAGTTGCCGTCTGTACGGACAGGCCCAAGGACGGCAGCAGTCGGGGAGGCTTGCAGCCGGCACAGTGACCACTGCGTCTGCAAGGGGGCCAGCACCAGACACCGTCTCGGGTCTTTGGGTCAGAAACAGTACCAGGGCTGGCTGAACCTGAGTAGTTCAGGACAAGGAGGGAGGAAACCAGTCTACCTTTCACTTAATGCTGTGAAAAAGATCACTCACACATCAACCGCTTACAGGGCCGGGAGCCGGATAAAAACGTTAATTACCTGGGTCGTGTTCAGGCTCCTGCGTCTCAGTGTTATCCTGTGTCCTCCCGGGGTCCCCCAAGGCAGGCTTGGAGGCTGACACGCCAACCGGCGCAGCATGAACCCCCTGTGGGAAGGGGCTGGGCACATGGGAGGGCGCGGGTGGTCGGGGGTAAGGCATGCCCGGTGGGCAGACGCGGGAGGACAGCTGCTGCATGGCCAGCATCTCGGGGCTCTGCATCATGGAGTCCCCACCCTGCACCCCGCGCAGAGCCTGGGAGGGAGCTCCAAACAGGGGGCCTGGTGCCAGTGGTGGTGGCTGCAACCGGTGCCCAGCAGGTCTGCATGGGGGCCGCATGTACCCTGAAGAAGGAATGCCATGAGGTAGAAAGCTGGGGTGCTCGGCCCACTGGCTGGGAGGAAGTGGCGGCCTCATCCCCCGGGAGTCCACCGTGTGGCCCAGGCTGCGCAGCTGGTGCGAGGAGCCGGGCTCCGGGAGGGCCTTGTCATCAGGCCCCGAGGATCCAGGGTTCACAGCACCGTGGTTCCCGTTCCAGACGGCAGGGTGAGCACGACTCAGGTATTTGTAGGATCGGTACATGTGGCTGGAAGGGATTTCTGAGCTTTCAGGAAAGTCCAGGGGCCGGGCTGGAACCCCTCCATGCCTGGGAGCCATCAACCCGGGCTGGAACTGAGATGGGGGGTACATACTTCCATCCTGACCCGGGCCACTCATGTGCCCCAGGGGCAAGGGCCCAGGATGCGACCCCCCGTGGGAGAGGTGCGCCAGCCCCCCACACACGGGCTTCTCCTCTGGCGTGCCCAGCCTGGGCCCTCGGTGTCTGTCCATCCCGACTGGAGGCTGGCAACGAGAACAGAGAGAAGCACGCTCAGCAGACAGGAGGCCTATCGTGTGAGGTGCGTCCTCTCCAGCGGCAGACCCTGAGCGTGGGAGGCAGTAAGGCACCCCACCTGGGAAGGGCGTGAGTCTGAGACTCACTGGGCCCACACGAGCGGGTCGCTCACCTGCATGGCAAACGGCTGCCGCTGCGGCCCAGGCTCCCCGAGGTGCGGCTCTGGGACTCTAGAGGAGACGTACAGGCTGGCAGGGTCCGATCCGCGAAGAGGGCCAAATGTCCCGGGCACCGCGGGTCTCTGCAGGGCGTCACATGAAGGAGTGGGGGCGGGAAGGTAAGCTTGGGCTCAGGAGTAGACACGACAGCCCACCCACTCACAGCCGGCATAGAGGCCGACTCCCCACAGACAAGAGCAGCTCCTGGGCCCAAGCCCTGTCCCTACATGGGACAGACGAGCCAGAGTTCCTGGTCACCTCTGCCCTCACTGCCCCCACCGTGAGATGCCAACGCCACAGGAGGCTGCATCTGGGTGGGCCTCTGACCTCGACACCCAACTCAAGGTGTCTGGTCCCAGTGCTGGCCCACACTGAGGCAGATTAGCATGAAGGAAGAAAGCAGGAAGGACCAATGAGGGAGAAGGAAATCACTGCACAGGGAGCCTGCTGAGAAGGCTCTCTGGTCCTGCGACCTCGCCCACCAGGACAGACACAGCGGAGTCCCAGCCTCCTTACCATTTGGTTCAGAAGAGGCGCAGGGCTGGGCGTCCCACTGCAGTGCAGGGGGCGAGCAAGGCCCCGGCCACCGGTGGCCCCTGTGTCCCGAGGGGGCTGAGTGGAGCTATTGCTGCGACTGTCCCCAGAGGAGGAGGGGGCACGGCGGGCGGGTGGCAGCGCCTTCCCTCCATTCTCTGCAGGCACCTGCTTCCTGCTGGGGCCCTCGGAGTCACGGGAGCGGGTGCACACCTGGCTGGTGCTGCCTCGCCCTGCCCGGCTCCGTCTCTTCTCCCGCTTTTCATCCTCTCTGACCCAAAACTCCTCGTCTGTGTCCCCATCCTCGCCAGGAAAGTGCTTCGTCATTGCCCGGTGGAAGCACCTCTCCAAGTTGTCTGACATCTTCGTGTACTCTGCAGGAAGAGATGCCGCTGATCTCCAGGGACAGCTCCTATAGGACGGGGGGCTCCCTGCTCATTCCCGAGCGCCCTGGTAGCTCACACACACCAGGAGCTACCGGGGCGCTCGGAGTTTCTGTCCCGAAGGGTTCTGAGCTGTGTGGCTGGGGCATAATTGAACCTTGACTTGCTTGGGGTAAAATTGTGGAGTATTAACTATAACTTCTGAGCCTGCTTAGGTTTTAAACTACGGCACACTGAGCCCAGACACAAGGGACTCTTGAGTCTCCACCCCCGGAGCCTCGCACAGTTTGTCATTAGAGGGCCACCTGCGCGCAGTTCTCAGGTGACGGACGAGCATCTCTACCCTGCGTCTGTGCTGTCAACAGTCACTGTCACACACAATTGACCTGGGCTGCCTGCAGACGACAGGGAACAGCTGCGTTCGAAATCCCCCAGCTGCTTCTCCCCGGCAGCAGGGAGCTCCCGCTGCAGTGCGCAGCCAGCATGGCCCATCATGTGGGTTTTTATGCACATCCTCCTTCCAGTCCCGAAGAAAGGCCAGAATCACTGGAACGCACATTTCTCAGAGCAAAGGCGTCCCACTCACCACTGCTCTCCCCGTTGTATTTCCGACAGTTCCTGAACATGGTCTTCATGTCACTCACAAACTCCTCCTTAGTACAGTATAAGCCTCCATTTAGTTTCTTCTCCATGCTTGAAATATCCATGGGTACCTGAAATGGGCCACACTGGGTCACAGGAAGCTGGAAGAAACACTTCATTGTCTGCACGAAGCAGAGGGATCACACTGCTCTGAGCCAGTCAAAAGCCTGACGCCACCAGTGGCCGGGCTCTCCAGGACAGGGATGAAGCCACACCCACCAAACCAGATGAAACATAGAGAGCCAGGGCAAAAGACACGTCTTGAGGGGGTGACCACGCAGGGCTGGCTACCTTGATAATCTGGTAGTAGTTTGGGGCATACGACTCATCCACAGGCTCCAAGAAGGGCCAGGAGTCCTTGTGCGCCTTGACCACATCTAGGACTGAGAGGCAGAGGAGCGCGCTCAGCACCAGCGAGCGCACTGCCGGACACCCACAGTGGGGGCAGGAACTGACCTTTGTACATGGCAGTGACGTCGTCGTCCAGCTCAAAGCTGCGGGTCATAAAGTAAAGAAGTCAGTACAGCAGTGACCACGGTGTCCCACACCCTCACCCGACCACGGACACAGGTGGCAGCACCAAGTCTGGGCAGAGATCCAGTGATGCCATCAAGGGCACGTGTGTGACAGTGGCACCACTTCAGAGAATGATGATGAAGGGAGATGGGGTCGGCACACTTCAGCAAGAAGGGGGCACACAGTTCTCTCATCTGCGCGATGACGCAGTGGCTGAGATGCTATAGAACCTCACTTACGGCCCGTGCTAGGTATCTAACAGCACGCCCTTCCCCAGGCCGCACCTGCTCCCATGAGTGCTCGTGATGCACACAGTGATCACCCAAAGAAAGCACAACATGGAGGTGGAGCTCGTGAACACTGAGCAGCACACACCACACGGGTGTTTCAAAGGTGCGATGAGGTGAGTGCCTATTGGCACAAGGCCTGGGCTTAAGTAGCAGTCACAGATGGCTGCTGCTCGTGCGCTAAGTACTCACAGGTCCTTCGTCCTCTTCTCATCCCTCACGGGGGAGCTGGGGTCCAGGTGGGACAGCTCGCGGGGCAGCTCCTTCCCCTGGGCCAGCAGCCACGCCCGCTCTTCCCTGAGCCTCCGCCGCTTCGCTCGGTCTGCGTGGACACAAGGCAGCAAGGCACAAGTGAGTCACGTTCTCTCTATGGAACGAGGCCCTGGTGACATGTCCTCACCACCTGAGCGGAGCGGGGAGGCACAGCCACAGAGCCACATCGTGACGTCACGTGTGCCCCCCACAGTAATCAGGGCGACTCTGTGGAGGGGGGCTTTATGAAAACCAGAAACAAGGTTCCTCCTGGTCCTCCTGAGTTCAGGTTGAGGGATAAGGGCAGCAGGCAAGCCCTGGAATGGGGGAGGGCAGAGAGCAAGGATGAAGAGTAACAAAATTAGAAGAAAAAGCGAAAAAACAGGTTGAGTGAGGTTGATCCTTGCCACTACTGGAACCCTCTCCCCTTTCTCTCAAAAGGGCAATGTGCAGCTTCAGGACTAGGCTCTCAAATCAAACCATACAGACGATCCTATGTGCCTTCCAGTTCTCGAGGCTTCGTGGTCACAACGGCACCGTGCACATCCACGTCCCTGCCCTCCTGTCCACCCCACACGGCAGCGGGCCCCCACCAGGCCAGCGGCAGAGACGAGTGTGGCTGGGAACTGAGGTAGCGATGCCCTGGAGCTGGCGGGATGGTGGGGATGGCCCTTTCCTGGCTCAGAGAAACACACCTGCCCTTCTGGGAAGTGGGGAGGAGGGAAAAGGTGTAAGGGAGAGGCCAGGACAGGCCTTGTTCTCTTGCCCACGTGTTGGAGCTGATATCTCCGTTGTTACATTATTTCCATGGATGGACTCAGAGTATTTGCTTCAATTAATCAAAGGCATTTTGCTATCAACAACCTCTAAAAATTGTTTTGTTTTGTTTTTAAGAGAACTACTTCAAGCTTACAGAAAAATGTAACTACTTTAATGAATACACGTATGTCTACCAAGCAAGCTGTCAAGAGTTTAACATTTCTACCCAGACTTTAATACAGTGCTTCTCAGGTTAGTAACCCCTTTTCCAGCTGACTGCAATTTTGTTGCATTCTGTAAGTTGTAACGTCTGTGCTTTCCACAAGACTTCTTGCTGTTTGCATAGAAGCCCTCCAGGAAACAGAGCCGCAAGGATGTTGGACCTGTTGGACCCGAGCGTGTGCTGAGGGGCCACAGCCACTCCCATTACTGACCTCAGTCACCGTAGCCTCGCTTGGTCAGTAACAGTCATCATTTTGCCAAACTGATGGGAGTGACATAGCATTTGGATGATTTCACTTTCACTTTTCTGATTGGTGTGATAATGAACACACTTGTTTTATTAATTCCCTGCTGAATTTCCTGCTCATAAACTTTGCCCTTTTCTCCCTGTGGGGTTTAGATTTCTTACTGATTTGGAGAAGTGCTTTAAATAATCTAACTGATTGTGTGTGAACTCATCTTTTTCTGCTCCATGATTTGTCTTTCACTTTGTTTATAATGTTTCTTCCATCTGTAAGTTTTAAACAATTAACAGTAAAATCTATCAATCGCTCTCCCCTTATAGTCTGAA
Organism: Micronycteris hirsuta; assembly: GCA_004026765.1. Lineage (NCBI taxonomy): Eukaryota > Metazoa > Chordata > Mammalia > Chiroptera > Phyllostomidae > Micronycteris > Micronycteris hirsuta. The sequence continues at coordinate 17,721 of PVJI01006808.1, read as the reverse complement.
CTCTTTATACTTAAAAAATCCCTTTTTACCTCAGTATCTTAAAGATACTCACCTGTATTTTCTTCAGAAACGTTTTTGTCTCTCCGTAAATTATTCTTGTAGGAGCGTTGAAGCCCTCCCCCACCCCATCAGTAAGCAGCCATCCTGGTACCACTCACTGGGGGTCCTGCCTGCTCTCCCCTGAAGGCCAGCAATGGGGGTCCCGCCTCACTGCACTCACTGCCCAACCTGGGCCTGCACCAGAGTCTCGGTCACTGTCGCTCTTGTCACCCGGTACAAGGAGGGTTCCCACCACGTTTTTGGAAATTATCTTAGCCCTCTGCTTCTCTGTGTGAATTTTAGGACTATAAAATGGTTTGCTTATTAAATATTGAGTCAGAGTCAAAATTTCCCACACATTCCATAACTTCTTAAGAAGTTGGTTTGCACGAATCAAACCCAAATAGGTGCGTACACCCCTCCATGGTTGGTACGTCCCTTCAGTCTGGTTGAATTACCCACGTGATGGATTTAGCAGAGGGCTCCCCGTGGGACATCAGCGCACCTCTCTACCCCTCCAGTTTCCTGTAAACCTGGTAGTTCTATGTAGAGGCTTTGATCAAACAGGTTCGATTTCACTGGTGCTTAAAAATAATTCTTGTGAACTCAGTTGTCAAACACTTTATTTTTTTTTTCTATTCCACACAGAGGACGTTGCAGAGGTGAGAATGAACAAGGACAGAGAGGAAGACGTGCATGGCTGACACCAGCGTGACACCGGAGCCATGGCAACGAGGCTGGATCCCGATGAATCAACAGCACAGAAGACAACTTACAACTCAGAACCGAGTTAGGACCAGCCAGAACCGGCTCTGAACTCCCCACTTCTGCAGACCGACCCCCGGGCACAGGGCTCCAGTGCAGGAACACCCTGCCCACGGACCATGCCGAGCACCCGCATACCTTCCACTGCCTTGACCTTCTCCTCCAGCTCCCGTTTCTTCTCTTCCCGCAGCATCTGCTCCTGCTCCTTCTTCTGCACCGCGAGCAGGACCTGGCGCTCCTCCTCTTCCTCCCGGCGCTTCTGCTTCTCCGTCCTGGCCAGCACAGGCGTCTCCTGGGAGGGGCCAGCAAGTGTAAGATCAGTTCTTCACTCTGAGCTGAGAGCCAATGTTTCCTGAATTCAGTCTATTCAGTAAGTAGTACTGGATAGCTGGGGAACTGACTGCATAACTACAAACCCATTTTATCACCCAAAAAATACACACGAGTACACACGTAAACACACCGACAGTGAAACACAGTGAAGACTGGAAGCGGGGCCCAAGTGCAGGCCAATGGCTGACACCATCTGTTGTCCCTCACAGGGAGACAACCTGCGGGGGACATGCTGGCCAGAGAAGCAAGCGAGGCGGGTCAGAGACCAGGCTTCCGGACCTCATGTCCGGTCAGAGTGGCGTCTCACAGAGCACCTTCATCTGAGCTTGCCAGACACAGACTCGCTATTTCAATGACATACACCACTGTGAACCCTTAACTTTGTTAAAAATACATTTTATTGATTATGCTATTACAGTTATCCCATTTTCCCCTTACTCCCCTCTACCCCACACCCTCCTTCCCACCAGCACTCCCCACCTTAGTTCATGTCCAAGGGTCATACATATAAGTTCTTTGGCTTCTCCATCGAAACCCTTAACTTTTATAACTCACTAATAAAACAATGAATAAAATTAAGGCTTTGGTGGGAAGGACCACCATTTTGCCTTAAATACACTGGGGAATTTGCCTAAGAACTCTAATAAAAGAGGACTATCACCGTAACTCATTGAAGTTTTACTCTGTATGTTCCCAGTGTAACTAATCTGAGCTGTTCTGTATCCCAGAACACTGAAGCCAGCACTGAAATCATTTATTTTCAATTTCTCCCCTTGTCTTTTGAGCTGATGTGAAAGCTAGAACTTTTTATTTTTTGGAATTGTTATGGAAAAAGTAGCAACTATCATCCGCAAAAGAAAACGTGTTTGAGTTGAATCTTAATCAGTAATGTGAAGCTTTTCTTCAGGGGTTGTCAGCAGGAAGAAGCCTCAAGGATCTGCCTGCCATGCAGACAGATGTTTCATCCCGGGGACCCCACACAAGGGGCCCTGCTGTGGGGAGAACGCGACGCCATTCACGACATCATCCAACACCGAAACTGGTTATTAAATTTACATTTTTTTCTTTACAGTCCTTAAAACCAGTTTAGATAACACTGGAGAAACAACAAATGAATAAAAATATCAAGCATAATCACTGCACACAAAACACGGCACTCATAAAGAGCCTCAACAGACCAAAGAGAATGAAGGCTTCCAGCAATCTTCATCCCACAACCAGAGCAGGGGTCACGCAGTCCATACAGCGTCTGAACCGGACGCTGTGGCCCTGAGCAAGGGCAGCTTTCCGAGGAGGCCTCTCCCCGCACTCCACCAGCTCTGTCCCCACCCCCCACTCATCCCCTTGAGGCAACAGCTGCACTCAGATGAGAAGTTACGAGGTAATAAACATAAACGACTGTTATCCCTCCCTTCAGTGGCACTCGGACTTCAGGCAGACACCTCTAGTGTATCAACTCACCGGGTGGGGAAAGGAGGGGACAAGGAGCACTAAGCCTTGTCAAACGAGTGCCTCCATTCGAGGAACACTGCAAACTGTAGTACTTCCTCTGTGTCAGACACAATGAAAAAGTAAAAAGGGGCACATATTTACATGTAATGATGATTCTGCCCATGAGTGATAAAGGGCAGGAGAAGAGGACGTTAAATCAGATCAGAGTTTTAAGGACTAAAGAAATGCAAGCCAATGACTCTCAGATAGAAATATTAAGTCAGGCCCTGGCCAGCGTGGCTCAGGTGGTTGGAGCATCGTCCTGTGAAAGGAAAGGTTGTGGGTTCGATTCCTGGTCAGGGCGCGTATGAGAGGCAACCAATCGTGTTTCTCTCTCCCTCTCCCTTCCACTCCCTCTAAAATCAGCAGGCATGTCCTCAGGTGAAGATTTAAAAAACAAAACAAAAAAAACACCAAGTCATCTGGAAAACATGGAAACATTTCACGCAGTAACTCAATGGAAGGGGAAAAGGGAAAAAATAGTTAACTACATAAATCTTTCAAACATTTGTGTAAGTCCTTTTATAACTAACATGGTGATGTATTATTCTAAGCCACCTCCAAAACAAATGGAACACAAACACAAAACTCACAGAAGATAAACCACATCAGTGACCAAAAGGAAGAGTGCAGCACAATGGACTTTCACCCACAAAACTGCCAAACACGACGGTGCGGCGCGGCGGCACCGCTGTGGGGAAGTAACGAGCGCTGCAGTCCTCAGGGCTCTCCCGGAGGACCATTCGGTGTCGGGCACAAGAAACCCCACAGGGAGGGATCACACTTAAATGGACAGGACTATTTCCAAGGTAGACTTATAGATGGAATCGCGGTCATCAATATGCAATCAATGACAGTCTCAGTGCCGAGCACTGCTCCCTAAAACACACTCTCACAGTGTGACCCCGGTGTGTGCCGCGGGCGCACAGTGACGACTCCTAAGCCGGGAGGCCGCCGCGGCGTGCTCTGCATGTGGGCTCACAGAGACTCTCTTGGACGTAGAACTTCACCAACAAGTATTACAAGTTCCAAAATGATCTAATTTTCATTATTTTTTTTATCTCCTGCAGTATGTGAACCCTGTTAAAAGTGTAAAGTTAAATTACGTCCAAGTATCAAAAGGTTATGATTTTTAGATTTTTAAGGTGAAGTATTACAAATGGACTATAAACAGTTTAAGGTATTTTGATAACAATGAAACAGGAATTTTAAAACTTAGAAACTTACAGATGTAAATGATTATTTCAAATCAGACACTCTCCATCATGGAAACAAATAGGTAAAAATTACTCAGTTTTACCGAAGTGAAATTCACATAAAGTCAGTAATTGAAAGTATACAATTCAGCAGCATTTAGTACATGCGCAATGTTATGCGGCCGCCACCCACATTAAGTTGTGAAACAGGTTTGGCCCCAGAGGAAACCTGCACCCGCTGCGCAGCCACCCCCTTCCGCCCGAGCCCGGCCTGCGGTGCCCCCAGCATGCTTGGTCTCTGTGGCACAGCTACTCCGGATAGTCCGCAGACACCGAACCACACACTTACACGTCTGTTCAGTTAGTTTCAAACACACTAATGTTTATGCTAAACATATAAGCTATAAAAACTGAATTTATAACTTTTTTTAAATTTTCTTAAGACTTTATTTATTTATTTTTAGAGAGAGGAGAAGGGAGGAAGAAAGAGAGGGAGAAAAGAGCAATGTATGGTTGCCTCTCACATGGCCCTCACTGGGGGACCTGGCCTGCAACCCAAGCATGTGCCCCCCCGACTGGGAATCGAACCGGGACCCTTTGGTTCCCAGCCCGCACTTAATCCACTGAGCTACACCAGCCGGGCTGAATTTATAACATCTTAAACTAACTTATACAACTCAGTAGCAGAAAAACTCAAATAAAAAATGGGCAGATGGCCCTGGCTGGTGTAGCTCAGTGGACTGAGAGCTAGCCTGCAAATCAAAGGGTTGCCGGTTCAATTCCCAGTCAGGGCACATGCCTGGGCTGCAGGCCAGGTCCCCAGTAGGGGGCACGTGAGAGGCAACCACACACTGATGTTTCTCTCCCTCTTTCTCCCTCTCTTCCCCTAAAAATAAAATCTTTTTTTTTTTTAAAGATTTTATTTATTTATTTTTAGAGAGAGGAGAAGGGAGGGAGACAGAGAGGGAGAGAAACAGCAATGTATGGTTGCCTCTCACATGGTCCTCACTGGGGACCTGGCCCGCAACCCAGGCATGTGCCCTGACTGGGAATCGAACTGGGACCCTCTGGTTCCCAGCCCGCGCTCAATCCACTGAGCTATGCCAGCCAGGGCAAAATAAATAAATAAATAAATAAAATAAAATCTTTTAAAAAAATGGGCAGATGATCTGAAGAGACATTTTGCCAAAGACACATAGATGACCAATGACTGTAGGAAAAGGCGCTCAATGTCATTAGTCATCACAGAAATGAGATACCACCTCACACCTGCCAGAATGGCCATCATCAATAAATCCACAAACAACCAGTGCTGGCGAGGACGTGGAGAAAAGGGAACCCAGGTGCACTGCTGGCGGGAATGCAGACCAGTACAGCCACTGTGGAAAACAGTGTGGAGATTTCTCAAAAACTAAAAGCGGAAGTGCCTATGACGCAGCAATCCCACTTTTGGGAATTTAGCCTAAGAAATTCAAAACACAAATTCACAGACATATGCTCTCCTATGTTCATTGCAGCATTATTTACAATAACCAAGTTCTGGGAGCAACCCAAGTGCCCATCAGTGGACAGCTGGATTAAAGATGTGGTATGTGACACAGAGACGTGGGCTGCACTGCCCTCTGGCAAATACGTAAGGCTCCGCCCCTTACTACACAACTGGGGCGTCAACACAAATAAAAGGCCCAAACGAAAGAACAGATCAAAGCTCCAAAAATAGAACTAAGCGATGAAGAGCTAGCCAACCTGTCAGATGCACAGTTCAAAACACTAGTAATCAGGGTACTCACAGAATTGGTTGAATATGGTTGCAAATTAGAAGAAAAGGTGAAGGCTCTGAAAAGTGAAATAAAAGAAAATGCACAGGGAACCAACAGCAAAGGGAAGGAAACTGGGACTCAAATCAACAGTGTGGACCAGAAGGAAGAAATAAACATTCAACCAGAATAGAACGAAGACAAGAATTCAAAAATATGAGGAGAGGCTTGGGAACCTCTGAGGCAACTTTAAACATTCCAACATTTGACTCATAGGGGTGCCAGAAGGCGAGGCCAGCCCAGGACTCCCCTCCAAAACTCCCCTGCCTGAGGGCAGGGCATTGGACCCCGGGACCGCCCCCCCAACCAGACCTTGCCCACCTTGCAGCTGCTCAAGCCCAGCCCACAGCAGGGTGCTCCCCACAGAACCACCCGCGGCACTGACTTTGGGGGCTGGCGTTTTTCCCTAGGAGTCAAAACTGGAGGACTCCCTGAGGCAGCAAGGCTGGGCTCCTGGGGGATCGACACCAGCCCAGGTCCTGCCTGTGAGGCTCACAGGCCTGAGCGCTTCCTGCGGTTCAAGCACAGGCACATAGCCCAGGCCACAGTCCAGGTCATTTCCAGGCCACCTGGTGCCACAACAGACATCAGAAGCACTACCACACCACAGTTACTTGTACCTAAAACTAAAGAGCAACATCGATAAACAAAACAGCCCACTGCCGAGAAGAAACGACATTTTATCCTGCAGGAGTGAGGGGGCGCTCAGTCTGCAGTGCGGATATGCACAGCCTGACTCAGCCTGGCGCAGTGACCGGGTAGCAGGCCTTCTTCCAGGGAGGTGCCTGCCGGGGTCACGGAGATGGGAGAGGAGGGTCCAGCACAGGGTCGGAGGGCCAGGGCCGGGCGCCAGTTGGGAACTGATGGCAGCTAGGGAGAAGGTGGCCAGAGATCAGGAGCGGGCCCATCCCAAAACTGCCGGTTCGAAGCTAATGCAACGCTGGGCCATTTAGCTCCCAGCAAGAACACACCTGTGAGCTCAGGGGGAAAAGAGAGGTAATGGGTAAATCCAAATGTTCAAAAGAACGTAGAAGTTTAAATAAGTTTTTCCCTTCTCAGGGCTCAAGGTAGAATATACTTAACGACAAGATATCTGTTATGTTCTCTCACATCGTCATTTCAATAGAAGAGCCACAGACACTGAGCCAGGCAGCGGGATGCCGTCAGACCATCACAGGCTAGCCAGGGACAGGGTCTGGAGTGACCTACCACCTCCTAGGGTGCACGCTTCCATACCCCCTCAGCTGCGTGGATGTCCCAGGCAGCCGATGCTGACAGGACACCAGCGGCTGGAAAGCAGACGCAGCAGAGGACAGGCAGCCCTCCTCAGACCCACAGGCACGCTGGAAAGCTGTGCTCGAAACCCGCACCCCACTCCTGAGCACCCGCCAGGGGAAGGCTCCGCGCCAGGTGCCATGGGTTGGAACAGCGACCCAAACATGGTTCCTGAGGTCGAAGCTGCCACAACTCACAGCGGAGCTGAGTCAACACATGAGGGAGCAGCGGGACAGCTTGTGGAGGGGGTGACTTTGAGGTGGGTTTTTCTGAGAGACCAGTGTCCACACGGGGAGGGAAGCAGAGCGGAAAGACTTCGAAAGAAGTCAGGAGTCAGTGAATATCCACGAAACCCCAGGAGGGACAGTTTCTGACACTTGTGCCCTGGAGAAGGAGGCAGAGGCGGAGCTCAGCAGGGGTAGGGGAGCGGGGCTGGCGCTGCTGCAGCCACAAGGACTTCCCCGTCAGCACTTGCTGCCCAGCGGGAAAGGGACACAGTAAGAGGCTGATGGGGAGAAAAGCACAGATACAGAGGTGTGTGCATAGGGGGCGGGACACCTACCTGGGAGCTCAGGGGACACCTGCTGGGGACGACTATGGGAGGGGGAAGCCAGCAGCAGACGGAGGACATCTTGGACAAGGAGAATGAAACCCATGGACCACAGGGAAGGCCTGTGTGCAGCCTGAGGAGGAAGGTGGAGCCACTCCAGCGCAGGGGCAGGGCCAGCTGGGCGTACCTTCTGGGCGATCATGCTGCAGATCTCAGGCAGGAAGTCTTCACTAAGGAGCTTGTAGAGCTGCCGCTCCCGGAGGGAGGTTCTCTCCCGAAAGCTCTCCGTGACCTGTCTCCACTCCTCCTCCGTTTGGCACAGGAGCCACCAGGTGCCTTGTCCGGGCCCGTGGGATCCTGGGGAGAAAACAGAGGTTCACCCAACAGACCCCACAGGGGCCTCTTCCCTGCTCACCCTCCAGGCCACGTCTCCTCCAGGCAGGACAGAGGCGGGCAGTAAGGATGAGAGACCGACCAGTCTGTAGCGTACAGGGTGCTACGTACACTTTTGACATTTCTGTTCCTGTCACAATGTTCACGACTAAAAGGGAACCCAGACCCAAGGCCACACACATGTGACCTTTGTGGCCTTCCTCAGACAGACGCAAACGTGCCAGAGATGTGGACGTGTATCTCCTCTCCTGAGAAACCAGTTGGGTTTGCTCTTCGGCAGAGCCTCCCCCATCTCACAGACGCTGAGACTCTGCAACTGTCCCTCCCGCTCGTGCAGCCCGGGCTGCAGATGTGAGCGCGAGTGGCGCACCCATCCAGGCCACTGGGCACGGAAGAGTGTTGCAAGAAAATGACATCTCTTTCAGAAGTCACTTGTCACCCAGGTGTCTGGGTGCCTGTGCCACGGTGGCTGGGCAACAAGGAGCTACTCCCAACTCAAGTCACTGTCAGAAGGGGATGGCCCCGGACCCAGCATGAGAAAGAGAGCTGAAGGGCAACGGGGCTGGTCAGACAGCGCAGAGCCCTGGAGAGGTGAGCCCCCGTCCTCACACACCCCAACCAGCTCCGCGGTCCCCCTACCCCCACCCCACACAGGCCATTACCATTTCTCGCCTGCAGCTCGGGTGCCGAGTTTTCTTCCTGTTTTTCACTGAAACACAGGAAAAAGAGGAGAACACGTGAAGGCGTTGTTCAGAACTGGCGATCCCCTGGAAGGCAGGCCCCACCGACACAGGGAGCATGTGAGCTCGTGAGCGTCAGGTGGGCAGGGCTGACTGCACCGCAAAAACGGCAATACCACCAACCCTGGGCAAACATTCACTTTTAAAACATGAAAATAAAAAATCAAACAGGAGTTCCAAGTTGAGAGTTAAATGCTAAGAAGAAAAGAAGGGTGAGGACTCCCCAGTCCTCCTGGACTCAGGCCTACGCTGGAGAGAAAGCATTCTGGGGGTGGGCAAAAGCGAGGTCACAGCTGTTAACGCGAACCAGTAAAATAATCGAGAAACAGTAATACAGGAATCCACTGTGTCCCACCTCCTCCCCACTGTGGAGCACCGCCACCCGCCCCACGGTTAAACCGAGCCCTGCGCGAAGGAGAGGACGCAGGCTGAGGACAAGGCCTGCCGCTCCCCACTGCACTGGGAGAGGTGGTCCAAGCCCCTGGAAAATGGAGGCGACGGAGCAGTGACCTCACCAGAGGCTGGGCAGCGGGCAACGAGACATGGACATGCCCGCTGAGCACAACAGAGTCGGGGAGTGCTGCCGTCATGCCTGCCTCCTCCTGGACACCTCGCCCCACAGGACTGTCTGGGGTGCAGAGGCTCCATCTGTCGCTGACCAACACAGCAGCTTGGGGCCACATGTGGCCACTGAGCACTTCAAATGTGGCCAGTGTGATGGAGGAACTGAATTCTAAGTTTTATATAATTTAAAGATATTTAACTATCATATTGAATATAGAGCCCTGAAAAATAAAATCACCAGCAGAGGGTAGCACAAGTCCACGTATGCTTGTCATCAGGAGTCTATGTCCCCAGCTCAAAGGTGCTTTAATGTCACTCACAGGGGAGTGGCGAGAGTCAGCGCAGCTCTTTGAGCACAGACAGAGCTGCAAGCCGATCACCACCGAGACCCAGAAAAAGATGCCGTGGGGAGGGGGCGGGGGGGCGCCCCACGGACAGACAGACGGACTGCAGGGCAGTTCCTACACCCACCGCACAGGGGATGCCAGAGCTGGTCAGACCACCAGGAAGGTGAGCGGGACACCGCTTCTTAGGAGTACAATATAATCAAACTCTGACAAATGTAACAGAGTCTCTTTCTCTTTGCTAAAATTAAACAGAAAATAATTTAAAACATGTTTAATGTCTTGCCTTTTATTTTAGAAAACTGTATTCTAAACAAAGCAAAGCACTTTTGCTGCAAAAGCCTCCCTAACGGGAAAGAATTAATTCCAAAACTCACATATGATATAGAGTTCTACTAAAATGCTGACTGTCCAGCACAGCACTAACTTGCTCCTGTGGAAACACGCATGGCGTAAATCCTAAAGAAGCCAACACGCCCTGTGTGAGCACACGCCCAGCTCTCGGCCAGTCCCATCAGTACCGCTCTCGTCCAATCAGACCACAGGCAGAGAGACAGGAGCTGCAGCCAGGGCCCCCAGCTCCCCCGGGCATGCCGGCCACTTCACGATCCCCACAGTCTAGGCGTCCTTCCCCGGACAGGGAAAAGTCGAGGATGAAGGAACAAGGGGAGGTAAGGTCCCTTTAAACAAAAGGATCTGTGACCGCCGGACTAATAAGGCCGTCTTACCTCGCTGTAGCCTCCTCCTGCAGTTTCTTCCGTTTGGGGGGCCTTCCTCGTCTCTTTCCTGTTTTTCCAGGAACACCAGAGACATTTTTTTGTCCTTCACTCTCCCTAAGAAACAGCACATCAGACAGAAACGTCCAGTCATGGTGCACACGTGCTGTGAGCACAGCTCTTCCGGCTGGGGGGTCATGAAGGAAAGATCTCGGCGCCCCAGAGAGCCAGCACTTCCTGACCTGGGACCTGAGCGAGACCGGGAGCCTTCCAAGCCGCAGGAAGAAACCTGCGGAGGGCAGGAGGGCAGCCTCGCTGCGGGGTGCTGTAGGAGGGTGAGTCCCCATCAGGGCAGTGAGAAAGGCCGCTCCAGGCCTTCCCTAAGGGCCTCCTGGTCCCCTCCCAACAGGGCCAATCACCTATTCTAGCCTGAAGACGGAGTCTCAAGAACGGAGCGCATGGAGGAAACCGCAGCAGCGAAGTGCTCGGGCTGCTGAGACGAGTCACAGCCCAGAGCAGCCACTGACCAGGGTGGGCGCCGCTGCAGAGCCCTGGGCACCCAGCGCCCCCCACCACCAGCAGAAGCTCCAAGCCGACTCCTGCTACTACTGCACAAAGCCACCCGGGGCCACCCCTTGGCAGGCACTCAGACAGCCAGTTCCTCACAGAGGGAACCATGGCGCCACGCGGTGCTCGGTCTGAACAGTGCTCCTGCAGCCCGGACCCTGAACAAGGTACCTGCTGGAAGAGAGCTCCCCGCCGGCTTTCCCTGGCACTGGGTCCTCCTTGTACATCCGCGTGCCATAGAAGTACCAGTACAGCGCCCCAGAGTTGTCCTCCCCTAGCGGCTCCACGCGGAGGCTGTCTGCATCCAGGCCCTGGGTCCGAGACAGGGAGGGGCAGGTGGGGGGTGGGGGACAGGACAGAAGAAAGGACAGTGAGGACTCAGCACTCACATTCAGACGCAGCTCCTCCTAAGAAGGCCCAGGGCAGTGTGTTGTTTTCTGAGACACAGAGAAAGGCGCCCAGCCCACCCCCAATGTCGTCGCACCGACAAGAGAGGCCCCAAACTAGAGTTGGTGAACGAGTTACAGATGTGGTTGAACTTGTTCCACGTGTGCATCCAGGGCCTGTGTTAGGAAGCGCCGTCTCCCCTGGCCCACCCCGGCAGCTCTACCAGCAGCCATAGCGGCAGCCTCTTCATCCCGCTGAGACCACAGCCCAGCTGGCACTGGCCCTCCCACCGCTACACACAGCTCTGACTGAAAGGACTGTGCTGAACTGCACAGGGGCTGCCACACGGTGTTCACGGGCAGGGCTGAGCTGGGAAGTCATCAGCAGAGCCGGCCACTGATGCCCGGAGAGGGTCAGAAGCCAACCTCCCTGCAGGCGAAAGGCCTCTGCCTGCTCCGTCTCTCTGGGACGGTGTCTGAATGGATCTAGCAACAGAACTGGGGGAGCGAGGGCCACCCCTGCCTTCTCCACCACACTGGTGGTGATGTGTGTGTGTGGTAGGGATGAGCTTCACTTGCATAGATGGGTTAAAGTGTGAGTTTTCAATAAACATTTCAATTATATTCAATCAAATGTCAGACCTTAGGAAACAAATTCCGTGGCTAAGTTGGCTGCTGACACAAGACTGTTCTGTGTCGTCTGCAACTCAACGCATCGGAAAGGGACGGAAGCAAACGTGAAACTCACCCAACACTCACTCGTACACACAGCTGCCTTAGAGTACTCTGGCTACAGAGGCCACGTTTTAGAGACACCATTACTGCCAATTTAAGAGTCCCAGGACTCGCCCTGGCTGGTGTGGCTCAGGTGACTGAGCGCTGGCCTGCGAACTAAAGGGTCACAGGTCAGGGCACATGCCTAGGTTTTGGGCCAGGTCCCCAGTAGGGGGTGCAAGAGAGGCAACCACACATTGATGTTTCTCTCCCTCTTTTGCCTTCCCTTCCCCTCTCCCTAAAGATAAATAAATCAAATCTTCAAAACTAAAATCTTTGGGGGCGGCGGGGGGGAAGAGTCCCAGGACTAGTTACACATGCCAAGCTCTGGTGTCAATTAGAATGTTCAGATTTTACATACTGGAATGCTGGCTCTTTTGGGGGTGGGAAGTGTCTAAGGCAGTGGTTTTTAACAGGCGTGAAGCAAGAATTTTAAAAACATGCAATACCCAACTACTCAGGGGCACTGACCTCTTTTCCCTTAGACTGTCAAATTAAAAAAAAAAAGACAACAGCCAACAGTAGGCATCCTGTGAATCGAATTACACTTATTTTTTTTGTCAGAGCACCAAAAAATATGTTTTTGGTGTGCCGCAGAACGTTAGCAGCGAGCGTACGTGCCAGGAGATAGAAGAGGCTGAACGGCTGCGTGGGGCAGGGCAGTGCCAGCACCTTGAGCAGGTCGAAGACGTCGTCCGCGTCCAGTCGGTAATCACAGAGACGGTGCAGGATCTGCACCCGCGTGCGCAGAGGCAGGTCTTGGAAACGGGCTTCTCTCAGCGGGTTGGGCTTCCCTTCCTCCAGCTCCCAGCGGTAGTTGATGATGTCCTCGAGGTAGCTGTGGAAGGTCTGGGGCCTGGCACAACGGCCCCAGCACAGAACATGTTACTATAAAACACACGGGGGGCGGGGCTCACGCAGGAAGCAGAGGAGCACAGGAGGGTCTGCCAGCCCCTCGCGGAGCCTGGCCCTGTCGCACCACCTGCCGGGACCTCACACTGTCAAATCCCAAACAGGGTGCACATGTTAGGAGTTTCTCACAGAACAGGTTGTTTAACTTTAAGCCACAAACAGCCCATGCTGGTAAACAGGTCCACGTCTCACTGATCAACTAATAAACAGGCAGGGAAGCTGCGGCCCACAGTCCACTTGTACTCACACAACTGGAGAGACTGTGCGGTTTGGACGGGGTCGGGCTGCCTCGCCTAGTTACCTTCCATTTCAGGTTAAAATGCAAAGGTGGAGAGAAGTTCTCCAGACACAAGCATCCGCTCCAATGTGCAACTATCATTTTCTATTCCGTTATACGTAAGTGTTAGGCCATGTGACAAAATACCGTGTTCCAAATTTTGAAAATAGTTCTTCCACGGGAAACATTTAAGACAGTTCGATGGCAACTTACATTTTTCTGTGTCAGAATTTGGTAATTCTACAAGTGCACTTTGGCGAACACCTAATAAATGTTAGATTATTAGATGACTACTCTACACCTCAGACAATGAACCTGGTAGAATGTCTAATGCTTGACTTAAAAATTTCTAAGCCCACAGGCCTCCCAAGAGTCTCACGTGAACAGTTTAGAAAGAGACCTGCTGCGGTGCTGACTTGGGACCTAAGGTGGTTGTATTGGTGGGAAAGTCAGAGAGACACACCATTTCTTGTGACTGGGGGAAACGTGGGTGTGTCAGTCCGTCAGAAAGCAGAGATCCCACCCGGCTGGTGTAGTTCAGTGGATTGAGCGCGGGCTGGGAACCAGAGGGTCCCAGTTCGATTCCCAGTCGGGGCACATGCCTGGGTTGCGGGCCAGGTCCCGGTGAGGGCCATGTGAGAGGCAACCATACATTGTTCTTTCTCCCTCCCGTCTCCTCTCTCTGAAAATAAATAAATAAAATCTTTAAAAAAAAAAAAAAAAAGAAGAAGAAGAAAGCAGAGATCCCTGCAAATGCAGCACGAGGCCCACCCGAGGGGCAGACAGGCTCCCTCTCGCCTGGGAGGCAGGCACTGCCCTGCAGGAGGGAGGAGCTAGACTAAGAGCCTGTCAAACTGCTGGGGAAAGCCAAGAGTGTGGCAACAGTCAATTCAAACATAAAATGCGGTGCTTTTAAACAACTGCTTGTTGGTAAGGAGAGGAAGGTGACGATGTCTCTTTGGTAATAACCCCTGTACCTACCACACGCTCCGCAGCGTTTGTGATGCACACTGCACAGCAAGGCACGTTTGCCTGCAGTTCCTAAAATACAGTGAGGAGGCAGCGGCAGGAGACCGGATGGGCCCAGCCCCGGAGAGCAAGCTCCCTCCAGCGAAGGGGAGGGCACGCCGAACAACAAGCACATCAGCGCGGGACAGTCAGTCGATGTCTGCACCTGGTTGCCCGGAGCCCTGCCCCTCTCGGAGACCCGTGTGAGGTGCCTCTCCAGCAGCCTCGCCTCCCCTCCTACAACCTAGCCGCGAGCAGTTTCCTGGCCTGTCCTGTCCAGCCCACTGCATCCCAAGACACTTGGCAGCTTAGAGTTGAAGACCGCTCGTTTCCTTGACGATGCCTCAGCCAAACAAAGTAAAGCCATGAACAAAAGGGACAGTGCTCCCTCGCACTGAATGCTGAGACTGAACACTCCCCTCTAAGACCAGGAACAGTGTGCTAGAGTCTTGGCCAGTACAGTTAGGACGAAGCCAAGAAGGACAAGGGGCATGGAATGGAATGGAAGAAGCAAGACTGTCATGACTATGTAAAAAATCCTCAGGAATCAACAACAAATCAGGAAGACTACGGAGATACAGTCAGTGCACAAAAGTCAACTGTACTGCATATAAATCGCCGGAAAGTAAACATGGTAACTACTCCCACCCACAGTAGCATTAGAAATACTGAATTCCCAGAAATAAACAGAACAATGCCCAATACCTGCAACAACGAACCCTATAAAATATTACTGAAATGAAGGAGGGTATAGAAATAGACATGTATTGTGTTCAAGGACTGGAAAATTCAATTATCTGTTCAAGGTGTCCATCCTCTCTAGCAGGCTTTTTGTTTCTTTGGAGAAATTTTGTACGAAAAAAGCTACGCAGGCGCTTCCCTGAAGCTGAGGCCCCAGAGACCCAAATCACCGTGTGAACGCCCTTCCAAGGAGGGGGTGGCGCCTGAGCTGGCAGCCAAGAACATGCTGGCCTTCCCATCACGGGGCCACTTGGTCTCCTGATGACAAAGCCACGTGAAGGAACAGGTGGTCTGGAGACATTCCTACTGGCACCTCACCACCGAGGCCACCCGGCACGACAGATTCCCACACAAAAAAGCCACACCAAGCCTGTTATTTACTGTCAAGTCCAACAGTGTTATGCCAAAGAATGTAGCTGTAGGTGGGGCTGACGGTCGCAGCAGAGTAGGAGGAAGCACCACGAAAACAGAGTCAGCTGAGCTGGGTCCTCACAGGTAAAACGCTCTACTAGATGACACACACAGTTCCTTTCCTTCTGAGACACAGAGTCTGTTGTGCAAATTAATCCGATTTGAAAAACCTTTTAAAGCAAAGGTCACATACTCAATTCAAGCAGTCCACAAACTTGGTTGAGAAAATGCTAATTTTCATTTTAACTAAACTCTAAAATGTCATGTTCAATTCAATTAGGAATACAGACAACAAAATACAGTAATTTTAGTAGTACGTGTATTTTTCATCAAAAGATATCAGATATGCCCTGACTGGTGGGACTCAGTGGATTAGGCATCATCCTGCAAAGTGAAAGGCTGCAGGTTCAATTCCCAGTCAGGGCACATGCCTGGGTTGCAGGTTTGGTCCCCGGGTGGGGGCATGCTAGAAGCAACCGACTGATGCTTCTCTCACACATCGATGTTTCTCCCCCTCCCAATCTCTCTAAAAATAAATAAAATCTAAAAAAAATTTCAGATACTTTCATATCCTATTACAGATATTATAGATACCTTCATATGACATTTACAATCAATATTTAACTAATGAAATAAGCTTGCGAAATCAGGCTTGCTGCTAGAGCATGTTATTTAATCAGTTAATGAAAAAGTCCATTACTGTATCAAAATTTTGTTCCTTTAACATTTTACCATAGCTGAGCTCTGCTGTAACATGATGTTGTGACGTCACCCCATGTTCTCCAGCGGCGCATGGACTTGGCCACAAGACCCACGTGAGGCACACACACACCAGCGCTGCTGGTCTCAGGAGAACCACTTTCTCTCACCAGCGTTCCTCCTCTGATTCATCTCCCACATGGGGCTGGGCTTGGAGCTGAAGGTCTGGCTGGCTGGGGGCCTGATCTGTCCTCTGTCAGTGACCAGCTGGGACCCATGTGGCCTCAGGTGAGTCATTCAACCCCTGAGCCTGGGACGCTCCCCCCACAGGCGGATGCGTACACTCTGCTGGAGGCACCCAGCACGGCCAGAGAACAGCAAGGGCCCGGCTGGCACGTGCGCTTCCCCCAGCAGACACAGGTGCTGCTGCCGCCCCGTCGTGGCACCGATGGTGGTGTGGAGAACGTGGTGAAAAGGCACCTGGGGCGAGCAACGCAGTCCAGGGACAGGAAGTGTTAGAGCCGACAAGGTTTTTAGAAAATAATCACTTTGAAATCCCCCAGTTTTGAAAAGCTGGCAGTGTGGAATGAATGGTGAGACAGTGCTAATTCCTGAACCCATTGCAACTGAGAGATCATGGACGTCTGCCATCCGAGGGTTCCCCACGCATAGGATGGACAAGTAAGTTGGCGTTGTTGGCCATGCAGTGCAACTTGCCTGAGGACAGGGAAAAATAGCTCCAGCACTTTCCTGACATCATATCCACTTGGGATTGTCTTCGGAAAGATTGCATTTCTGTCTGGTAGTGCTGTAATGAATAGTATGAAATCTTGGAAATCAGGGACTTCCGCCAAGATGGCGGCGTAAGTGGACACACTGCGCCTCCGCTCACAACCAGAGAGTTTAAACAACGAACTCAATAGCGAAAAATAAACAACCAGAACAGACAGAATCAAACTGAAGGGAAGTCCGACACCCAGGAAGTTGGGGAGGACGTACATCCAGGCCAGTAAGCGGAGCAGAACCGAGCGGAGGAGCGGAGTGAGAGGCAGTTTGCCCGGAGGAACTCACCCCGGGAGCGCCTAACCAAATCACGACCCCTAGCAACAGGTGAACCTCGCACGCCAGCGGCGTAACCGGAGAGGCCAATGGGAACCAGCAGGGCTGAGACTGGCGGAAAAGGCAGTGGGGAACTGGGGAGCAGAGGGTGATAGGGAGTGGCGGTGAACGGCAGACGCCATTGCTCCCTCCCAGGCCCCGCCCCCAGAGGAAACGTCACAAAAAAGCGACCCAGGTTACCAGGCACCGACAAACACCTAAGACTCCGACAAGTGCGCCAAGATAAAAAAATAATGAAAATGGCCAAAATGAAAGAGCAGAACAAATTACAACTAACCGATGACGACATAGTCAACCTATCAGATGCTCAGTTTAAAATGCTTGTAATCAAAATGCTAACAAAACTGGAAGAAAGGTAGACACAAATAATTGAACAAATGAAGAATACGATAAAGATAATGGAGAAAGATTTACAGGGAACCAATAGGGAAAAAAAGGAAGCTGGGACTCAAACCAATGGGGTGGACCAGAAGGAAGAAATAAGAATTCAAAAAAATGAGGAGGGACTCAGGAACCTCAGAGACATTTGTAAATGACCCAACATCCGGATCATAGGGCTGCCAGAAGGACAAGAGGAACACCAAGAAATTGAACGTATTTTTGA